>JANITX010000006.1:4849862-4860541 GCA_027564395.1 Erythroxylum ulei
TAATTGAAAAAGTGTCACATGAGCATTTCATATGCATTTGCTTAAATATGCTTGATTGAGTGAAAGGCAAAATGCCTGATGCTTATGTGAAAAATGTGTTACCTATGATCAATATGAAATTGTGACATATGTGTATTATGAATTGTTGTGTTGTTTGGATTGAGTGAACCATCGATGATGGTTACCTCACTGAGTTCGCAAAACTCACCCAAAATTTGCAATTTTTTTTCAGGACTCAGAAGAATACCCCGTTAGGCAACGAGAGTATACTTACTGCATACAGGGGAAAGATAGAGGTTAGGATCAGTTTGCGTCTACATTAGGATTTTTCTATTTTGTAAAATTTATATTCCGCGATTGCTGTACAATAGGTATTTGAATATTTATGTCTGTAATAAGTGGTGAAATATGGGAATCTTTTGTAAATGAGATTGATCAAATTCGAATATTTCTGTTTTGTAATAACTTTCCTAATTGGAAATGTTTGTAAGTATTTTGTATATGAAATGGGCCCCAACAGCCCAAAGTGAAATGGTTTGTAACTGATTATGAAGTGTACTAATTACGTTTCTAAATGCTTTGTTTCAATAGTGAGCCCAAGTAGAGAGTGAAATTTTAATGAATTGTGTACTGGTTATTTTGTGTAACTGAAAATGTTTATAAATGAAATTGGGCTCCAATTGGACATTGAAACTCTATTGATTGCGTTGTGGAAAAAAATTATACCAACTTGTGAATGATTGAGTGTCGTAGCACGCCACCTTCGCGAGCACAGACTCAGATATCACCATCGATGTCGGGTTCGGGTCTTGCGGGAGTGGGGTGCTACAAGTGGGTTGAGCTACACAGCTCAGTGGCTAATTTATTTATGGCCACTGGCAATTGACCAAAGTCAAGCATATGTATGTATATATATATCTAACAATTCTAGCATTCATACTTTATTCAAGCAATTTAAACATTCATCAATTTTTGCTCAAATCACATAATACGCAATATGCTTCTTACTTAACCATTTAAAGATGCAATGCACAACAAACAGCTCGAGGGTTCCATGAAACAGAATGAGGAAACCGAAGTTTATCCCATGAATAGAATGAGTCCATTTTTTCGGAGCTCATATACCACAAGCGGGCAGCTGGGAGAAGGCTCTTGTCAACGTGCACGTGACGAACAGAATGGTTCCTTTCTAGCCCAAACAGAAGCACATAATTATGCTCAGAATCATTTTACCAAAATGCTTTTATACTTTCAAATCTTTTCTTTCATCTTTCTTGTTCTTTCCTTTCTATATATGCAAAATTTCATGACATATTTCAAGGCATAACATTGATCAAAAATCACAATTAAATTTTATCAAGATATCATCAAAATACTGAAGCATGTTCAGTAGAATAACACTAGTTCATATTATTTAAGAGCACATTCACTGTACCCATCTCACGTTTTTCACTCAATCTTTCTCAATTCATTTAAGATGGCTATGATTTTTGTTGGAGATGTAGTGTCTTACAAGTCCAATGGTTCAAGAATCAAGTCATTTGGGTGTCTAGAGAAGAAGTTATGGCTAAAGAATCAAATATGGTTTTGTCCTCAATCAAAGATCTACAACTTTCATAAAGACCTCAAAGACATATTCTATCTTCTAAAGGGTCAAAAATGGAACAGAAGATAGGCCAAAAAGACAGAAGATAGCAAAAGACAGAAGATAGCAAAAAGACAGACGAATGGGGAAAATTGATATACCTTTCCCTACAAATATCTAATCAAGGTGTTCTTTATATGGCTCTAAAGAGGACTTCAAAATCTACAACTTTCATGAAGATTTCAAAGACAAATTATATCATCTAAGGGGTCAAAAATGAAACAGAATATAGGCCAAAAAGACAAAAGATAGCAAAAAGACAGATGAATGGGGAAATTTGCTATAACTTTCCCTACAAATATTTGATCAAGGTGTTCTTTATATGCTTCAAAAGAGGACTTCAAGATCTACAACTTTCATGAAGACTTCAAAGACAAATTATGTCATCTAAACTGTCAAAAATGGAACAGAAGATAGGCCAAAAAGACAAAAGATAGCAAAAAGATAGATGAATGGGAAAATTTGCTATAACTTTCACTACAGATATCTTATTAAAGTGTTCTTTATATGGTTCGAAAGAGGACTTCAAGATCTACAATTTTCATGAAGACCTAAAAGATAAATTATATCATCTAAGGGGTCAAAAATGGAACAGAAGATAGGCCAAAAAGACAGAAGATAGCAAAAAGACAGAAGAATGGGGAAAATTGCTATAACTTTCCCCACAAATATCTGATCAAGGTGTTCTTTATATAGCTCAAAAAAGGACTTCAAGATCTATAACTTTTATGAAGACAAAGATAAATTATATCAGCATAGAAGAAGCAAAAGGGCAGAAGAAGAAAAACACAGAAGAAGATGATGTCAGCACAGAAGAAGATAAAAGGCAGAAGAAGAAAAACACAGAAGAAGATGATTTCAACACAGAAGAAGCAAAACACAAAAGAAGATGACGTCAGCACAGAGAAGCAAAACACAGAACAAGATACAACTTCACTCTTGAACATCTTCCCTTATAAGGACCATAACTTTCAGCTCAGGTGTTCCAAAATTTCATACTATATACCGTTGGAAAGATAAAAGAAAGATCTACAATCTCAAGAAGGAAACTTTTCCAAAATATATTTAGATCAATCCCAAATTTGCCCCTGAAGTCAGAACACGAATTTTACATTCCTCCACCAATGTACTGCACCCAGTTCTCAACTTCATAACAACTTTTGAGATTCTTAAAGACTGAATTTAAATTCGATATTTTCATAAGAAATGCAGCCATATGTCTCTAGCTTAATCCAAATCAACAATCAGCTTGTTTGGATAACTAGAGAAAAAGTTGTGGCTAAAAAACTGAAACTTACTCAGTGAACATTTTCCAGATCAACTACTCATTTAGTTTCAAAATCTTTCCTTAACACAACTCATACCAAGATCACCCTTTTTCTACTTCATTTACTCCTCATTCTCAACTCCATTTCAAATCAATATCATCCATAAATAAATTATAATCTATGACTAATCATGAACACTAATAACAGAACATACACATATATACATATCCTTCATCAACTTACTACACATATTCAACTTCATTTTCGCTTTAATTTTACTTCTAACTTTCACCTTAATTCTTCCCATTTCATAATCTCATATCCACCAAAAACACCAAAGCAAAAACATGCACTCATTTACATTTCTCCTTCACTACTTTAATCACATCTATCATTTCTAATTCAAAAATTTTCATTCATTTGTTCTTTACTCATGACTAATCACCAAAACTTCTCATTTAATAGCTCTAATCTTCTAAGAAAAGTTCGAGGTCCAACAAAGACAACAATAATTGTAATTATAGTTATGTTTTTGTCTGTTGCTTAAAGTTTTTTTTTCTGTAGTAAATATTGAATTCAATGTCCATAATATCACTATGCAATCTGTACACTTCCATTGATCAAACTCTTTGAAATCTTGATCTAGCATAGGACATTTTCCATATAAATCCAAGTTTCACCTTCGCTCTAAGAGTAATTTTTGTTATCCTACTCTAAGTTAGATAGTTGTTTTAAGCTAGGAGAATAGTCATAACGATCATTGTTGAATGGTCTGATACTTAGAGCTGTAATGAGTCTCAGTGATACTGATTAATTCTAGTATCCTTCCTTTTTAGATTTCTCTTACAATTCCTCAGTCTCTTAGAAAATTAGACGGAAAAAACTCAGCTAAAATATTATCTTGATAGAAAATCGTAAAGTCTTCTAAAAAGATCTACTGAGGGATAATTATCCTATAATTGCACCTGTCTAAATACAACTATCTGCATTTGTCCAACCAGAACCACATGCTATTCCTTTTAAGGAAAATTACGAAAATTAGAACGAAGCCAAATTATCTTAATGATTTTGTTTCGAATATTGACTTTTATTTATCATTGTTTATTGCCATTATTGATTATCTTAATACTTGTTACCAATAACACAACTCACACCTAAATACATGTGCATTTTCACAAAGTTATCCAATATTCAAAAGCCCCAGTCCTATAATCAAACAAAATGCAGTATTTATTAGTTGCAAGCCATGCGAAAAGAGTTAGAGGTTTTGAAATCTATTTAATCTTGGGAGCTTAGTCAGCTACCTAAGTGCAAGAGAGTTATAGGTTATCGGTGGGGTGTATAAAATAAGGATGAAACATCGTTTTAAAGCTAGACCAGTGGAAAAATGTTACAACCAGATTGAGAGTGTTAATTATACATATAGCTTCTCTCTAGTGGCTAAAGTTATGACTATGCAGTTGTTACTTATTTTAGCTTTTTCATCAATATCATCGTTATTTTGTTTCAGCTTCCTCATAAATGTGACATCTTTGTTAGCTTGATGTGAATAACATACTATGTCACTACTTTGATGAAGAGGTATAAATTATACCTCCAGAAGGATACCTTAAAGCTAAACTAGGTGACGTATGTTGGTTACAAATCATTGTATAAGCTTAAACAGGATAGTCGCAAATGGAACTGTGAATTCACTTTACTCTATACTCAATTGGTTCTTCACAGTCCACACTTGACAATTATTTATTTATGATCTACATCAAGCTCTTTTATAGCTCTTGTAGTCTATATGGACGATGTTTTCCTTACAGGTTCATCCGAGCATAAAATAGTTGATGTTAAATGTTTCTTAGTGAAACCTTTCTTGGATGCCATATTACAGCAAAAAGTGCTTTAGGCAATAGACAAAAGTGTAGCTATAAGGCTATATTTAATTTCAAGTTTATTAATAGAATGGAATAGATTCCATCGTTTAGGAGGAGGGTTTATACTAGAATGGAATGAAATGAGATGAAAGAGAAGGGTTTCATATTACATCTCATTCCATCTTAAACAGTAAAAAAACCTTCGATTTAGGGAGTTTAGGATGGAATGTAAAATGATAAATAACTTTACACTATATTACATTATAAATCTTTCATCCAAACAACATTTCACTATATTACATTATGAACACTTCCATCCCTCCCAAACAATAATTTTCTAATATTACATTCATTTACATTCCATTCCATTATAAATCATTCCATTCTATTAAAAAACCTTACATTCAACCAAACGTAGCCTAAGTGCAATTATCATTGCCTTTTTATTAAGGCAACATAATTCATATCGTTACAAGAAGTGGCGTTGTAATAAGTATAAGGCAACATAATTTTTTGGTTAGGCGACAAAATAAAAATATATTGCTTTAATTTTGACTAAGAGAACACATTAGCTTCAAACTATAGCAACAAAGTTAAATAAGTATTGCAACACTTTTAAGTCTTTTTAGGCAACAATGTTAAATAGATAAACCAACAAATTGAACTTTTTTTATGCAACAATTTGTAACAATAAAAGCGATGATTTATTATTTCGTTACTAATAATATTCAACATAAAAGTAAACTTTTGTCATTATGCAATCAACATCCATCTATACATTAAAAGCAATATATAAGTACTAATGTACGTCTTAATTATGTATGTATTATCAAATGTACGCCATCAAAAAATTGCATTTATATATAATATAGAGCCCATAAGGACTTGTAAAATTCAACATTTAACATATTCAAAATACAAAAGCAAATTACATGTGTTTTTATTGTTACGAAATACAAAAGTGAATTATACAATCCTCAACAATGACAAGGAAAATTACTTGTGCTTCATCAACTCTTCATCATTTATAGAATGCGAAGTTGGTATCAAGCTTCTTCGAGTTGGCTGTGTAACTTTTCTTAACGTCCTTTGGAAGTATAAGGTCTTTCATACTGCATGTATTCCAAATTCTTGACAGATAGTTGCAATCTGTGAGCAAATGTCCAGTTATGATATGATATGGACACAATTCTATCTCATTATTAAGCACTAGGGTTTAAAATTGAATTATGAGAATTATTACAGACAAATATTTGACAAGATAAATATAAGAGGTGCATGCTTCATTTCATTCAGGCCACATGTTTCTTGTAAGCTAATGTATTAGTATCAAAAACTAAAGAAAATGTTGTAGCTTTCCTTGCACTGTTCACATTCACTAATAGAAAGATTGATAACCATATACAATAATCACACAATAACTACACAATGTGAAGAGAAACCCAACTAACCTCAGCAGCACTAATTTTATCAGGCCGAGAAACATAGTCTTCCAAGTCCATCCCATCACTTAGGTTTATTTTAGAAGTGCAAACTTGTACAAAGAAAATTAATAATTTCATTTAAGACAACAAAAATGAGAACTCCCTACTATTTTGACTTCAGACAAAGAGAAGTGAAAACCCAATTCACTTCTTTTGTATAATTTACACCACTCCATAGGAATCAATTTTCATCTTGATTGATGTTGGTTAGTTTTAGGGTAGTATTAGTAAGAATAATATGTTAAACAAAGTAAAGCATAAAGAATTAACTCTAATGGGAAATGGCATCATTTGCTTCTTTGCCTTGTTTTCTAGGACTACCACTAAGTTTGGACCACCACAACAGCCAGAGAAATGAACAGAGCAACATAATCAAAGATGAAGAATATAATAAAGGGGACTGTTGGAGCAGTATCAAGAGTTGTTTCACCTGTTTTATTCACAGCCTTTGTGTTGGTTTCATTGTATGAAAGAAGCAACTTGAAAATTTGCACAAATCCATATAAAAGCCAATTAGTCCTTACTTCCGCCAATATAGTACATTCACTGGAATATAGCAGCGAGCAAGAGAAGAAAACCCTAGCAACTTGACTTGTGAGCAGATTTGATCTCTTATTAATTAGTTGAGTAAACCAAACAGAAAAACTCTTTATTAGAAAGCAATCCAAGTTTGTAATAGCTTTTCAGAATCGAATATTTCTTTAGTTTTAGTTCTGTTGATAACATCTTCCAGTTTGAAAACTTTCCTTCAATAGCATTCTGTCATTTGATGACATGTTCTCAACACTTATGTTAATTATTCATGCCACCAAATTTCTGACTGAAAGAAGCCAAAATTGGCATTTCAAACAAAATAAGACTCTTTTGTATAATACTAAACAATCCATAAAGAAATATGACTCATAACAATTCAATGTTAGTGAGCTTATAAAGGGATGATTCACCAGAGATCTTCTTTTTCGCGATGCTATGTGCAATGCTGAATTATCTTTTGAATCAACCATGTTTATTAATGAAATTTCTGCATTAATCAGCTCCTCCACCAGTTCATTACTCTGCCCCTTTACAATCATATGAAGTACTTTTTGTGTATTTTAGAATAATTATATCATTTGATTTACTTTTACTAAATAAAAATTGATGATTATTTTATTTTTTTGACATATTCTAAATACACATTAGTAAATAGAAAAATTTTATATGTTAAATACATTAATAAGTATCTATATAAATAAATATATAACATTAGTAAATGCCCTTTAGTGAATAGATGATTGAAAATATAACAACAATTTTAAATGTTGCATATATAGGACTTTATTGTAATATTTTTTTAATTTTGTTGTCTTTTCTTATATGTAGTAACAAATTAATATTGTCATTGTCTTTTAATATTATTAAAGGCAATACTTTGAAAATTGTTGCCTTATATTAATTTTTACTAACACATTTTTAAATTATTGCAAATATGTTGTTGCCCTAGGAATTTTTTGTTGTAGCACCAAATTCACCATTGAGGTTTTAGGGTATGCTAAATACTTCTTGGACTTGGAAATAGCTCGCTCTACTGTTGATACCTCAATTAAGCAACAAAAGGACACCTTGGATATAACATTGGACAAACAGTATGATGGAGCTTCTGTACTCACTGATCCAAAAAAGATCTAGATGATTAATTGACCGATTACTTTATTTGAGTTTTATAAGAGTTGATATCAAACATGGTGTTCAACTGTGAAGCCAATTCTTATAAACGTCGATGTCAACAAGATTGGGAGCTCTTAGTCAAGCACCAACTCCAATTAGGGATTTATTTTACCCTGCCAATAATACATTCTCTCTGAATGCCTACAGTGATGTAAACTAGGCCTCATATGTTGATACGTCTCGATTGTTAATAGGGTACTGTATTTCTTTGGCCAGGCATTGGTTTTGTAAAAAACTAAGAAGCAATACATTGTGTTGTGTTGTTCAACTGAGGTTAAGTATAAGAGCTTAGCATCCACAGTATGTGAACTTAAATAGATCTCCTATCTTCTTAGAGATTTTCAAATTCCCATTCCATCTCTCATCTCTCTTTGGTGCAATAACAAGGCAACTTTGCATATTACATCAAATCATGTCTTCTGCGAGCGTATTAAACACCTTGATATAGACTACCATCTTGTTCGTGATGAATACATTTCTTCCCCAGTCAATTCAATCCAAGCAATAGACAACTGATATATGTTGGCATACAGGTTGCACATTTAAGAAATTATGTATGCATTAGAAATTTCTAGTTCATACTTGGTCGGGCTCGGTGCTTTTGAGCGGACCAAGTTAAAGATACAGGACTTGATTTCTCGGTACTCGGTTTACATAGAGCTTGAGTGAGTTTAGGGGTTTGTCAGTTCTATGTTAATTTTATAGGCCAATTGCTTTGCTCTTTCTAAACAATATAGGTGTAACCCGTCTGCACTGCACATCTTACTGCAATGAATAAGTTTACTTATTCTTTTACTTGGAACAGTTCATTGTATACTTAGCTCGATCAAGATTGGTCCATGTTAGACGCCCAATTGATTATTATAAGATACTCTAATCAAATACAAGCATTAATGGCTTCTGCATGCCACCTTCAGCAAAGATATGGACCACTTCATTAAAATTGAAGAAGCTGCATTGAATTGGACTTAAGTTTCCCAACTTAGAAAGGACCCACTACTACCAATTTTTTATGATGCCTATAACCATTACAAAACATAAGTTTGCCCTTTACATATCTCTCTCTCTCGCTCTACCAGGCGTCTTGGGTGGCAGCTGGCCACTTAGTAACTTGTGCTGGCCTGACCGATCTAAGAAAAAGGTTGCATGGTATTTACATTTTACCCTCCAAGTGAAAGTCTAATCAAACCATCAATGGGCAAAGAAGAATCGGAATGCAGTTCAATGGGCACTCAAAGACTGGAATGAAGTCCAGTTGCCTGTATATATGTTCATCATAGGTAATTCCAAGTAGTCTTAAGAAAATTCGAGATCTTAAACGAAGGATTTTGATGCCTATT
The DNA here is from genome assembly GCA_027564395.1 of Erythroxylum ulei. Classification (NCBI taxonomy): domain Eukaryota; kingdom Viridiplantae; phylum Streptophyta; class Magnoliopsida; order Malpighiales; family Erythroxylaceae; genus Erythroxylum; species Erythroxylum ulei. The sequence continues at coordinate 4,859,172 of JANITX010000006.1, forward strand.
GGCCAGCTACTCTCTTGAATTTCACAACAAAAGCTTTTGACTTGGAAATTGTCTGCGAAACTGTGTCAAGGTCCATGGTCAAGTCCAGTATTTAGTAGTAATGGTCCACTTTCGACTTTCCAGCTATTGCATTTATAGAGTTTAACCTAATATACTAGGCGTCGAACATTTTAACGGAAGTTTAGAATTTTTTAGCCCCTAGTGTCACTTATCAAGCTACAGCACGGAATATTTAGACAATTAATTTCCTTGCAACTTTAATGATCTGAAGGTGTAAACTTTTTACTAAGCCTTGCAGGTACGTGGTCTCCTCCCTCGAGGCTAGCACTACTTCTGTTGGGAAATTGGGTCGGGATTCGATTTCGACCGTAGCAGAATAATTACGAAACTTTTCGTGACTTTTAATTTTCCGAAAATCAAGATCTATTTAATTTTATAAAATGATCAACACAAATTATAATAAAGCGGAAATTTAATTCGTACCTTATTCTGAAGCTTAATCTTTATCTTGTTGTATTCCTCGAACCGTTTCTGAAATCAATCCGTCTCAACCACCGTAGCCGCTCAAGTATCCGACCTCTAACGATATCCATAGAATAGGTTGAGAGAACTCTGTAACTCTTACAGAGAGGGTTAAACAAAAAGTGTTATCTCTATAGAGCTTAAACCTATTTATAATAAACTTTGGAAGTTTTAGTGATTTAATTGAAATTAAATTCTAATTTCAATTAAACTTTAATTAAAATTACAAATAATTCTAATTAAATACTAATTATGCCCATATAAGATTCAATATCACATATTGATACTTATTTATTAAATATTTCATATTTAATCATAAAGTTTCTCAAACTTTACAATCAAGTCTAATTTGATTAAATTAACTTTATTCTCTTCAATTCATTCTATTTGTGAGACCCATTAGATTCTCAAATATGTTGGCAATGATTTTGAAATCTATTTTTAATTCAAAATTAAAATTAGATAAATTAAAACTCTTTTTAATTTATCTTTAATGCTCCAATTAAACAATTTATAATCATAGATCAAGATTGGCATCTAACAACGCATCATGACTATCCAAATATTTAGGAATGTTAAAGTGGTTTTAACTAACCTTTCCGTGCATAATTTTTTTGTATAATTCAATCCTTTCATCATACAATGTTCCGATTAGACATAGAGCTTGAAATTAATGTATACTCTATTTTAAGTATAATCATATTAGCCATTAGCTATCAATTCAATTAATGAAATTTATAAACTATTTACAAAACATCATTTCACCTTGGGCAAGGATTTCTTGAATTAATACTAATCGAGAACAACGAAACATTCTCCCTAATTACTTTAGGGTGATGAATCCTATC
>JANITX010000006.1:4892952-4909840 GCA_027564395.1 Erythroxylum ulei
TTATATGTAAAATATTTAAAAATTATTTTTATTTCATATTAATTGTCATTATTATTTATTATTAAGATTTTTGAAAGTATTGTTGATGTAAACAGTAAACTAATAAAGTATGCAGTACAACTGTGTAATATACCAATATGAACTATTTTGCAATTTTTAAAAATTTTAGGGACTATTTCATAAATTTTAAAAAAAATTCGAAACAGTACCCAGTACCGGTATAGTTTCGTTCCAGAACTCAATCCAGTACCGAGCGCGATACGGTATTCATAACTTTGCTTCCTACTACTATATTGTTATAAATAACAACAATATTATTTTAGTAAAAATCCAACTAAATGTACGGAGTTTAGAATTACGTAGTCTTACTCTTAATTGGTAAAGAAGTAGTTTTCAATAAACTCACATAAAAAATATTAAAATAATTAAGTAATAAAAATATACATAAATAAAATATACATAAAAGATAATAATAAATATAACTATAAATAATTATGTATAAATAAAATATAAAATAAGTAATAAAATAAATAATACAATAAATAAAAGATAAAAGATAAAATAAGTAAATAAATACACAAACTAGAAAGAAAACAAGTAAATAAAACAAACAAATAAGTCATTACAAAAAAATATTTAGACTAAGAAAGGAAATGCTTAGGTTAAATAACTGAGAAGGAAGTACAGCATATTTGTGTTTAGGGTAAATCAAGATATAAAACTCGAAAGAATATGTTTAAAAGACCTATGAGAAAAAGAAAAACTTCTCTATGTGAGGTTTATTACCTGTATCCTAGTATGCTAAAGTTTTGTATTAAGGGTTACGTACTCGGTAAGTTAGAATAGAGTCATATAATTTTTACTCACCTCACCCCAGTTCTTCTTAGACCTTCATTTTTTCCTCTTACAATTCTTAAATACAATCTTTTCTCATCTTCTTACTAGGACGTCAGGATATTTTCTCTTAACATGTCTGAACTATCTAAGTTTTGTTTATCTTAATTTTCCATTAACATTAGTCACCTTTAATTTGTCTTTTATCATAACATTCATGAACTTATCTCTTCTAATAAGGTTGCACATCCGACGGTGCATTCTCATTTCCACCACCATTGACTTATAATTATGCACCTGTTTGATAGGCTAACACCATACTCTATAGAGCATGACTAACCTTATCACTAGATGGTAGAATTTATCTTGAGCTTGAGTTGTTTCTTCTTGTCATATAAAAATTCTCATTTACTTCTCCATTTAAGTCACTCTAATTTGATACGGTGAACTATGTCTTTATCGATCTCTCCATTACTTTAGATGATAGATCATAATTATTTAAAACACTCTTTCTGTGGTATAACTTCTGAATCAATCTTTACCTCTATATTAAAAGCCACCCTATGGCCCGAAAAATTACACTTTTAAATATTCAGTCTTAATCTTGCTCAATTTAAAGTCCTTCAATGCTAATGTATTCTTCTAAAACTCTAGCTTAACATTGATACTCTCTTTTGCCTCATCAACTAAAACAATGTTATTAGTAAAAAACATATACTAAAGCGCATCTCCTTAGATATTCTCGACGAATTCCTCCATCACTACTGCAAATAAAAATAGGCTCAATTAATATAGTCCAATATCGACAGAAAAATACTTTGTATCTTCTACTATCATTCTGACTATATTATTTACACATTCATAACATATCCCTAATAACTCGTATACAGGTCATAAGAACTCCTTTAACTTCTATACAACTCTACGTAATTTTCCTAGGTATCATGTTGTAAGTCTTCTCTCAGTCAATAAAAACAATATGTAGGTTATATTATCTTTCTCTGTAATATTCTGGTAATCTTTTAAGGAAATATAAAACTTCTATCATGACTTCTTGGCATAAAACTAAACTAATTCTTTAAGATAGGTGTACCCTTTCTTATTTTCTTCTTAATCGCCTTCTCCTATAACTTCATAGTGTTACTTAGTTTGATATCCCTATAGTTATTACAACTTTGGATCTTCCCTTTATTCTTATATAGAGAAATTAACATAATAATTCTCCACTCATCTTACATTTGGCAGACTTAAGGATCACATTAAAAAGCTTGACTAGCTAAATAAAAACCCTCTTCACCTAGGCTCTTCCACACTTCTATAGGCATCTCATTAAACCTTATTGCCTTTATACTTTTCATATCCTTCAAAGCTCTTTTAATTTCTTCCCTTATGATCTGCCAATAATAAGTAAATTTACGATACCTCTCCAATGTACTAAGATCACTTAAATAGATATTGTCTTATACACCTTTATTAAACAGGCTATAAAAATATCTCTATCATCTTCCCTTGATGACATTTTCAATCACGAGTACCCGTTCTGTTTTGTCTTTTATACAATGAACTTGATGTAAGTCTTTAGCTTTTTGTTCTCTAGCTCTTGTTAACTTAAATATATTCTTTGCTCCATCTTTAGTTTCTAATAATCTGTATAATTTCTCATGAACCTTGTTTTTAGTTTCTGAGACCATCTTCTTCGTCTCTTTCTTTTCCAATTTATAACTTTCTTTATTAACTACCCTCATTACCTCGTAGTACTATTCAATCGAGCTTTATAGGCAACCTTCTTGATCTTAACCTATTTCTTGTACATCTTTATTCTACCATCAAGGCTCTATCTTACTACCTCTAAGCCCTTTAGAAATACCCAAGATATCTTTAGCTACATTCCTTAAAAGAGTTGCTACTCTCTCACACATTTGGTAATCGTCTCCTTCCAATTTTCATTCTTTTACATATATGATTCTATCCCTAAATTGTTCCACTATATCCCCTTTCAAATTCTACCTTTTAACTTTGGTAAACTTCCTAGGACTTCTTTTCTTCCTCCAACCCTTATTTATAAGATCCATAACCAACAATCTATATTGAGTTGACAAGCAAGCGTTAAGTTTCACCTTGCAATCCTTAAAATTAAGTCAATTACTCTGCCTTATAAGGAAGTAATAAATTTGAGTTTTCATAGTTTTGTTCTTAAAAGTCATCAAGTGCTCCACGTTTTTTAAAAAAATGAGTTAGCTATCACTAATTCAAACACTACCGCAAAATTTAACAAAACAGTCTCACTATCATTCTTATCACTATACCCAAAATGTTGTGAGTTCATGAATATCCGTTCGAGTTTGCCCCTATATGACCATTAAAGTCTGCTTCTGGAATAGCTCTCTCGTCAGGGGGATCACCTCATTTGGTTCTTTCCAGAATTGATACTTGAGTTGTTCGTCCAACTTTACCTGAGGTGTATAAGCACACACCATATTGAAAACAACACATTTCATAATAATCTTTAAGGATAAAATCCTATTATTAGTCCTCTTGACCTCCACAACATGATGCATAAGTTCTTTGATAACCAAGATACCTACCCCATTCTATTGCCTTAAATATCTTGAATACCAAAATTTGAAACTTCTAATCTCTTTTACTTTAGCCTTCCTCCACTTGGATGCACGTTGTATAAATCTTGTATTTGTCTAAAATCTCGACTAATTTCAATGACTTCCTTGTAAGGATCTCGATATTCCAAGAACCTATCTATGATCTGTCAACATCTTCTCTTCTCCTAGACCTAAAACTGTCAAAGGACTAACCCTTGCTCTATCACCAAAAGTCAAAGCTACCACTCTCACCCTAATGCCCATCACAAGTTGTAGAAGACAAGTTTAACAAGTCCCTAAACGACTCTAAGATTACTCGAGAAAGAAACAACGATTGATATTAAACTGCTGAAGGACTAACCCTTGCTTAATCACCAAAAGTCAAAGCTACCACTCTCACCTTAATGCCCATCACAAGTTGTAGAAGAAAAGTTTAGCAAGTCCATGAATAACTCTAAGATTACTCGAGAAAAGAAACAAAGATTGATATTAAATCCCAAAATGGGCATTGCAATAAACATATGTAAAAAATCATAAATACAAACGACCGGAAGCGAACTAAAATTTTGATGGTCCAAAATTTGAACCAATAATAGTTGCTTCCCACCCTACTTTACAACTAACTAAGGTAGAGAGTAATTTGTATAAATAAATAGTGAATGAGTTTTTGCATAATGCTACAACATAGTACGAGATAGTTAGAAAAGGGCATTCAAAATATTGATAAATATGTAAAAAAAGAATTCAAGATTTTAAAAAGCTGAATCCCAATAACCAAAGAACATCAAATCAACCACGATCAAATACGATCTAAAACCAATCACAAATGTGTCAAAAAAAGAAGAAAAATTTATAAAATACCAATTAAGCCGAAAAGGGAAACAACCAAACCGATTCAATTTGTTCAAGATGTCACACCCCAGCTTTATATATTCTAGTCGTAATTAGCACTCTTCTACATAAATTCTTCCCTTGTGAGGCTCACTCCGAATTTGCAAAAGAAGAAAGCAAAGCACAAAGTTTCCTAAAAAATCAAATAAGAAAACGGCTAAAAAACAACTAAAAATCAACCTGATAAAACCCAAACTGATGACGTTAGACCAAAAAGAGACGATAGTAGACAGAGAAGGAAAGACGGTCAATAAAGCAAACGATATGCGATAGAAAATACAAGATAATCGATGAGATCTCCTCTCAAGAACAAATTAATTATCAGGAAGACAAATTATCGGGATGATATCAAGTGAGGTCTGCTCTCAAGAACAAGAAAAGATTGAGCATTGCACTTGCACCTGAGGGGACCTTACCGAAAGACTTCAGAATTCAGATTTCGTACACTTTCTTTTTAGTTGGAAATTTTGAGGAATGAACAGTACTTGCTGTGTATCAGCAAAAAAAAAAAAGAGAGAAAAGCAAATGCGTATGCATGCGGATGCGAGAGGGCCAGCAACAGGAAGAGAATGTACGGATAATGGACAAGAGGAAAAGCATGTGCCATTGAAAAGTTTTGCAAGAGCCATATGACTACCTGTGATAGAGATGGATCATCGAGTTCCCCACCGAATATGACCAAAAGTACACAAACAAAATCAATTAAAGAAATTGCCCGACGAGTAAGTTGGAGAGTAAGATCTTTCTTTTATCTCTCTTTGGTAAAAACAGAGTAAGAAGATTGATCCATGACCAAACGTCCACTGCTAAACCACTTCTTTTTCTTTCCTCCTTTGATCGTCTCTTAATTACTTATTTAAGTGTTCAACATTGGCTAAATAACACAAATCCCTTGGTTGAAGATCTAGTGATAATGAAACTTTTTCTTTATATGAATTATACAGGGCAAGTGTCCCACAGTTTCAGGTAATGAATCTCAAAATGCATCGAAGAGCTGAGTTCTGAAATGATTAAAAGACTAGGCTCTTTCGGCAGCTTAGATTTCGTGAAACAAAAATCGTCAAGGAAAGTTTACTCTTCAGCGCACTCAACTCATAAAGTACTAATATAACTCTTGTAGCAACATCATGTAATTTATGCAAGAAAATCTTTTGAGCCGCTTAAGGAGAATATAAGCAGCCATCCAGCAACATTTAAACTTGGAAGGCAAATTCTACTGTTTAAAATGAAATGAGATTTAATATAAAATCTCATTTTCATTCTCATTTCATGTCATTCTATTATAACTCTCGTCTTAAACGATAAAATAATATCATATTTTATTCCATTCTATTAATAATCACTCAACCAAATATAACCTAAAACATCACTTAATTTCATCCTACAGCATCCGGCGTAGATACTTCCCAGTGTACTCCAAAAGTCCACCAAACTTACTAAATAACAAGGGTCCAAGTAAAACAGGATTTCATTATCTAAAGGGCCAAACTCAAGGTACAAATCCAAAAGATAGTAGAACCAAGATCCAAAACATAACTTGAAATAGGTTAACTTCATGCCTAAGTATGTAATATAAAGTAAAACAAAAATATCATAAACAAGATTATGTTGGCCAATTAATCCATACAGAGCTAAAAAGAACAAACATTCTCCCTGCTACATTCATCTGCAAACACGCCACATGTGGACCATAAATTCGACAGTGATTTGCAGAAAAACATATAACACGCTAGCACCTCAACGCTTTCCACCTCCACCACCAAGCTTAGGACCCTTTGATACACCGCCCTTGCCCACATTACCTTTGACTTGTGTTTTCTGCGATTTAGCCATCACTTCTGCCTTCTTTGCTTTCTTTTCATCCTTGGTTTTCTTGATCCTTTCCTTAATTTCACTGCATAACACATTCAGTAATCCGTATGAAGTTGCATTGCATGAGTTTGGGAGCTAAATAATCAAGCTACTATAATACAAAGGAAATCAGGCATGAACACAGATCACACACCGGAGAGCAGCCTCCCTGGCAGCATCACGAACTTCTGGTTTTTCAGTTCTCCTCTTCTGGATAACCTCCAAGGTGGCACCAACAATGGATCTGGAGTAAGGCTTCTTAGTGGCACGTCTCCTCTTCTTTACTGCCTCTTGGGCAAGATCCTTCACAAATCAAAGTAACACATTTAATTGAAACTTCAAACAAGCTACAAGCAAAGATCAGTACAGTAAAACTATCGGCTAACTTAAGCTGGATTAGAACAGCATAAACAAACAAATTGGGAGATCCAAACTCTGACTCATCAAAGATCTTAACAGGCTAGCGAGCAACAGGGAATCAGGTTGCACATTCCACACCACTAGCATCACTTAAGGTAGTAATATATAGCATCCAAACATCAAAAGTCGTAAATGAAAATAGTATTCCATGTTGCCTAAGCAAGTTCACCTTCTTATGCTGTTTCCTGTACATCGCTGTCCACGTAAGCTTGGATGGCTTCAATCTGTTGTGGAAGTATCTTTTGCATTTTGAATTGGCAAACAGGAAAACCTAAACAAAGATACACCCACATTCACAAAATAATCAGTACCCTACCCTACAGAATTCAGCGCACAATCAAACAAAAAGATTAAACCTAAAAGGTCAAAGCTTTGCGATAACCTGAGAGTCGGAACGAATAAACCTGATGCCTTTCCCAGGATAAATTTTGGCTCCACTGAAACGACAAAGCTCCGTCCTGATACGAAATTAGAACCCAACTAAGAAAATGAACTCGAAGCATTTGCGAAATCTTGTCCACCACATGCCTTATTCTTTTGAACAGAATCAAATCTACATATAGTTTCTTCTAAAACAAACATGAATTGATCAAGCAGAGTTACAGAAAGAGAAAGAGAGAGAGTACTTGAGAACCATGACTGCTTGCCGCGATGCTGATGTTGCTAGTGCCGCTTGCTGTTGTGCAAATAAACCCTAGAAGAAGATGATAGATATTCTTTCTTATATATCCTTCCTATTATTTTGGTAACTCTCCCTGTCTTTCCAATAAATCACGGAACTACCTTACCACTCCAGAACTGACCGGCCCAATAGAGCAAGTTGTGATGACTAAGGCCCAAATTGATAACTTGAAGCCCATGCCCTTGGATTCTTATAAAATTTGAGTTTTCATTACATTTGAATATATATTATATAGATAAGATAAGGTAAGATAAGGAAATCACTTCACACTAATCTTGATTATTTTTAGTTTTAGTTTTAGTTTTTATTTTTAAATTTAGTAAAAGATCTTTTTGTTTAAGTTTTTTATTTCCGTTTTGGTTTTAGATTCGTCTAATTTTTAAAAACTATAAAAGGTCATTTTTATTTCTATTTTATTTACTATTCACTAAATATATATTATTTAATCATTAAATATATTAATTATTAATAATAACTATAAATAATTTAATTTAATATTGTATATTTAATTAACTAAAATTAAATATTAATATGAAATATGAATAATTTAATTTTACTTCATAAGTTTATTTAATTTTCGTAATTGAATTAGATAAATTTAATTTAATAATTATTAATAAATATAATTAAATTTAAAATACCCTCAAAATATATATATTTCAAATAAATTTTGATAATAATTAAATTATATTTAATAATTTTTAAATTATTTATTTTAGTATAATTTTTATTAATAAATATCATATAAGATATTAAAATAAATTTATCTAATTAAAAATAATTTATCTTTAACTTTTATCTAATATGTCATTATTATTCATGATAAAAATTCATTGATATTAATAACTAAACAAAAAATTCATTTTTATTTAAAAAGAATCTAAAAATAAAAATTAAAAACTACCAAAAAGTCCCTAAGACTTCAACGATTAAATAGTCTTAAGCAACAATGCACGTATTAATTAATAGATTAAGAAACAACACAATATGCACGCTTGCCCTGATGATATCCACTAAAGATGGATATGACTTGTATCAATTATTGATACTCAGTGTCAATTATACACATTATTACTTAAAATGTAAATTTATGTCAAAGGCTTCCAGTCCCAAATATATAACGTTCGCTTTATTCACAAGCAAGTAACAAACTAAGCATCATGGAAAACCTTCATAATTGTTATGTTTCTTACACCCATCCTCAATATTATTATCAGGTTAAAATAATTATAAAATACAACAATAACAATACTTAATAAAAATCTAGTTACAAGATAAGATTCGGAGAATCTAATAATACGCAATTTTATCTATAATTAATAAAAAAATTATTTATAAATAACTAAAATAAAACCAATTATAAATTACGAATTCATAAATTAAATTAACAAATTGAATTAGGAGTGTTTTGTAATATCAACTTTTGTCATTAGTGGCTTGATTGATTTCAACTCTTCGCTTAAGGTTCTCTTTTATCGGAGGTCTTAAACTCGAGTCACCAAAAAAGGAAGGGAGATGGAAATTTTTCCTGATAATGATCCTCTAGCCACTTGGGTATGCTCTTTAGTCGGATCAATTACAAACGTCTCGTTTCTAGTGATAGTGTGAGAGTTGAAGCTACTAGGAAACTCGAGGCTACTGGAAACTTTGATGCTGAGCAGGACCAATGATCAATCAACAGCTGATCAATTAATATGTGACGACTTCTTATACGTAGAAGTGTACAAGCTATGTAAAAACTTAAGAGATTTTGAAATTCTAGATTCACCCCCTCTAGGGCTCTTAGGGTGAAATTTTAGTAGCTTAGGATTATTCCAATAAAAGTTGGATACCTAATTTATATAAAAAATAAAAAACACAATTTTCTATCTCTCTAAAGTACTAATTACCCAATTCCAAACCCCACAAGAAAAGAGAAATATGATGACGAATTGAACATGACGCCTCACTTGACTTGAGCCTAGTACATTTACATGAATGAAACCAAGTCATGCTCAAAGATTTAGACCCGAACCCGCCACCCGTTTCGTACATAGCGAAGAAAAAGAGAGAAGCGAAAAACACTTGCCAAAGCCCAAAAGCTGATAACAGAAACCAAAACACTGTTTAAACTAGAAATTTCCACTCCGCCGGAGGCCGAAACTTAGATCCGTATTGGGCGAACGCGAGCTCCACAATCCTTTGAACCTGCAAGTACCGAGAAGAATGGACGAGAAGAAGCAAGCGGTTGTGGCGGAGGAGGAGCCAGAGGATCGGAGCAGCGAGAGCGGAGATTACACGTCGGAGGACGAAGGGAGCGAGGATTATCGACGAGGTGGTTACCACGCTGTTCGAATCGGCGATACTTTCAAGAACGGTCGTTATGTCGTTCAGAGTAAGCTCGGTTGGGGACATTTCTCCACCGTATGGCTTGCTTGGGACACGCACAAATCAGTACTTTACTCTCTTTTTCTTTTCTCACTCACTAATCTTTTTTTTCAGAAGCTTCCTGGATCGTGTGGTGTTTGTCCTGCTATTTGTGTCATTTGCAACTCTTATTTTGTTCTCTATTTGGCTGATTTGGGAGTTTTGATTTTCTCTTTTAATTTTTTTTGGACAAAAAGTGAGAGGATTGTACTATTCTGTCTTTAGTAGAGTACATAAATTAGTTCGGTTTTGTAGTTCTATGAGCTTCCGTTGCTTGTTTACTGTTATAAACATGGGAATGTAATTCTTGATCTAGGCGAGCTCACAAAAGAGCGTATAGTTAATTTTGATAAACAATCATAGATAATAATTTTGTTACTAGCGACATGGTGAATTAGAAAAAAAGAATGAAAAAACAAATTCCTGTGTTATGATTAAAATTCGCGGAGATGTCAACTAGTCTTTTTCCGAGTGGTAGGAATTGGTGCCGGTGGGCTTTTGCCATTGCTCATTCACTATCATTAGCTTGTCTCAGCACCACTTTGTTTGTGCTCGATGCTAGTCTAACTGTGATTTGTATTAAAGTTTCCTTCTTTTCCACTGGGATGGAACATAAATTGTCGATATGTGGTTGTTCGAGTGTTTGGATTGTGCTACTTTATTTTGCCAAGAGAATATATAGATAGCAAGTTATGAAATTATCATAGTCAAGCTTTCAGATATCATCTCTTGACCCCAAAAGTACTTTCAGGGTAGTGCATCAAACTGACTTAGTTGAGTTCAGTGTTTTTATCATTTTGAAAATGAAAACTAAAACAGATAAAATGAAAGATTTTTAAAAAAATTTTGTAATTATATCTCTTAGTGCAATGGATTTTGAAATCTACGCCTGTTTATTGGGGTATACAATCAATAAGTGATTTCAGAAATGGACCATTCATTGTAAAATCTGTCCATTGCCTTCTTTAGGAAGGAGAGATACAGAAGGCTTTGGTGAACAAATTGGAAGATCAATTTTCCTTCTGTAACTGAAGGCGGAAACAGGAAACTAGTCGTTCTTTTGTTATCGTGGGAATTACAGAGTTGAGAGCCAGACTATGCTATATGTGCATATACATTTATTTTTCTTGGCAAACTCTGAAGCTGCCTCCAGGGGTTATTATACTGCTTTAGGACCATGAAAGTGTTCATTGTTTGATATTTGATAAACAGGCTAAGATGCTAGATCAGTAGACTTTTACTTTGGATGCATGCTATTCTTCCATACCACTGAAGCTGTGTATTTATTCCAAAAACAGGGGGTGAAATTTCTTACATCATTATGACCAGGCAAAAAGCTTTTTTTCTGTTGGGTTTGAACTTTTTTATGGTTGAAAGGAAAATGTTTAACAAGATCAATATTCAGATGTAAGAAAGATTATTGTCTTGGGGAAATTCTATGGATCAGCTTGAAGGGTTGGAAGATTGAATGAATATAGCAAGGAACCATGTTGAGATGACCTTTTTTGTTGTGAAGGCCTTGACATTAATTTATTTTCTCGAAAAGTTTCTTGTTTCTGAGGCTTCCAACTTTCAAAGGTTTAGGTACATAGGATGGAACCTGAATACCTCTTCAACCTGGCATGCTTTATGGCTTTCATTACGTCAATTGGAAAAGAAATAATGCACCATTTTTATTTTATTTTCGAAATTTAGGTTGGTTTAATAATTTGGAAAGTGTTCTTTAAGGCACATTATCTTGTCCCTAACACCGATTCCTTCATTAACCTTAAATATGCAGCATTATGTAGCATTGAAGGTACAAAAAAGTGCTCAGCATTATACTGAAGCTGCAATGGACGAGATAACTATCTTGCAACAGATAGCAGAAGGAGACCCTGAAGATAAAAAATGTGTGGTAAAGCTTTTAGATCATTTTAAGCACTCAGGTCCTAATGGACAACATGTTTGCATGATATTTGAATACTTGGGGGATAATCTTCTAACCCTAATCAAGTACTCGGATTATCGAGGAATGCCCATTGATAAGGTTAAGGAGATATGTTTCCACATCTTAGTGGGATTGGATTACTTGCATAGGCAGCTTTCAATCATACATACAGATTTGAAGCCAGAGAATATATTGCTATTATCAATGATAGATCCATCAAAAGATCCAAGGAGTTCTGGTAATCCTCTTATTCTTCCTAATAGTAAGGACAAGAGTACATTGGAGTCTGGGATTACAAAATTAAATGGGGACTTAACTAAAAACCAGAAGAAAAAGATTCGAAGAAAGGCTAAACGAGCAGCTCAAGGGTGTGTGGGGAAGGAAATTTCTGTTGAAGCTGATGCTGATCAGGAATCATCTGCCGCAGAAGAGTCTCCTGCAAATGTAAAAGGAAATGCAGGTTCTGCTGACAACCTTCCTACTAGTTCTGACAATATAAATAGATCATCTTGTACTGATGGGGCAAAGGACCCTGGGTCAGAAACTTTGGCTAGCAAGAGGGGAAGCCGCTTGACCAGGCGGAGGCTTTTGGCCTCAGTTGATCTGAAATGCAAATTGGTGGACTTTGGAAATGCATGCTGGACATACAAACAATTTACAAATGATATACAGACAAGACAGTATCGGTGTCCAGAGGTGATCCTTGGATCTAAATATTCTACATCGGCAGATCTTTGGTCTTTTGCTTGCATTTGTTTTGAGCTTGCAACTGGTGATGTACTCTTTGACCCACACAGTGGTGACAACTTTGATAGGGATGAGGTGAGCTTTTGTGGTGGAACTCTTCATGCTAAGCAATTGCTAGAAAAATAATGTCTATTGCATGCCAAACGTCACTCACTGCAAGATACATATATGTTATTTCTTCATGTTCCTGAACACTGCATCACTTCTTTCCATCAATAGTTTTCATTCTCTTTGTAATATTCACTGAATTAATTTCAGCAAGAAATGAAAAAGAAAATGCAATGTGATAGTTCTTGCTGTAGTTTATTCCTTTAGGAGGGTAAACGTTGCAAAATCCCTCGGCTTGATGAATCTGGAAATGCATTATTTCTGAAAGTATTTGCAACACTCTGGCCTCCTCCCTTCCCCACTATGCTAGGTGACTGGCTGATAGAGATAGTGGGAGGGGGAGACCGAGATTTTGTCTTTTATTGTCTAACTGATTTTTTTTCATAGTTAATTGAAGAAAAATGATTATCAAGCAAGTGATTTGATCTACGTAAAAGTTTTTTCCTAACTACAATTCTGCTGGAAGTCTGAGTAGAAAACTAGGGATTATATAATCAAGAAGGGATAATTTGGAAAATGTTTTATAACTTGCAAATGCAGAGATGTAAATATGGACAAGTCTACCTGGTCAAAATTAGAGATACTTCAGAGTTATGACTTACAAATTGATCCCGATAGAGCCAAAATGCCAAAGCTGTTGCCCTTAGTGGAATGTTTTGAATTTAGTCATGCAATTGGTCGGACATCCCAGTTAAGTGTCTGCAAGTAACCTCATATGTCTTCATATAATGAAGCAAATGCGGTATATTCTTGCTGGTTATGTGATATCTACCAAGTATGTACTTTCTAGCATGTATCAGGGATGTTGTGTTACAAATTTATATTTCCACCTTCCACTGGACTTGTATCCTCTTGTTATCTTCCACTTTTTGTTGTTCTGGAATGATGATGATTTTACTTTTCGGATTTGTTTTGATCATGTAGTCCTGCATTGGTTGTCTACTTGTTTTGATGGCTGGTATACTTGATTTGTCTGCTGATCGGAAATGGGCTCATTTACCTCATCTCCATTTTGAAAATTTGAGTTTTCTTTTGGCATACATGACTTCTCATTGTCATGTAGCTATTATCCATTGTTGTGCATGTCCATACTCTCTTTTCCCAGGTGTAGTTACTCGCGGTAAGTGTCCATGGGGAGGAAATAAGTTGCCATATTTTGTGTAAACCTCTGTAGCAAAGTAGCTGGGAACATCCATCCGCATGAATTATCATGAGAACTAAAATTCGTAGATGTAGTTGCTTCCTGCAACTGTCCACAAGGAGGGAATAAGTTGGTATATGTTGTCTTTGTAGCAAAGTAGCTGGGCAACATCCATCCACACGAATTATCATGAGCACTAAAATTCTTCTACTACTGACAAATTCTTGCTTTCACGTCTTTGTCCTGTTGAGTGAATTTTCAGATATAATGTCCTTATTCTGATCCTGGACCCTAATTAACCTTGATGATGATAAATAAGGAACAATTGTGCCCACCAAATGCAGTATCTATGTATTATAAATGATATCTGTTGGTGCCTGGAGAATTTCTTTTTTGCCAAAAATGGATATGAAGCTTAAAATTTGGGACGATTCCTCTACTTCTGAAAATCATGAACGCATTGGGATCTAAACATTCTCATGCTCATGGAATCCTATGGTACTATGTGCCTCTTGATTTCCTGCTAGTTACTCTATGTTCCTTCTGCTGCTTAATAACTTTTGCCTCCTGGGTTCTTTTCTATGAAGAAGACATAAACTCTGATGTGGAGAGAGTGGATTTCTTTTTGAGAATGAGTTGTTGGTATAACATTCTTCTTTGAGGATCAATCATTTATATCTTATTGCCATTGGTACAATCACAGTCAATAGTTTTTGTTCAGGCTTAGTGGCAGAGTTCAGTTGCTTTAATTGCCGTTCTCTGGAAGCTCAAAAACTCCTGTATTGATCTTTCTTGAGGGATGCTTGTACTTAAAGCGTCCTTTCAGATTGTTAACATATTAACTTGTATCGTCTATGGCCTTAAATGTTTTTCCATTCATGTAATTACTGTTATAGGGCTTCGTTAATTCTAGTCAAATTTAAGCATTTAAGGATTATCTGTTTCAGGACCACTTGGCTTTGATGATGGAACTTCTTGGTATGATGCCACGTAAGGTGAGACACATCCCATATAATCAATTTAAATCATCTTTTATGAAAGTTGAAACTATGTTAAGTGTGAAATGTTGGCAATTATATTCAGATTGCCTTAGGTGGTCGCTATTCCCGGGACTTCTTTAACAGATATGGTGATCTGAGACACATACGTAGATTGCGTTTCTGGCCATTGAACAAGGTTCTCGTTGAGAAGTACGAATTTAGTGAGAGAGATGCAAATGACATGACTGACTTCTTGGTTCCTATTCTCGATTTTGTTCCCGAGAAGCGGCCAACTGCAGCTCAGTGCCTCCTCCATCCATGGATCAATGCAGGTCCTCATCTTTTGGAGCCATCTGCACCTTCTAATCAAAACAATAATGTGGAAAGTTTAAATGATAAAAAGAAGAGGGAGAAAGATGAGAGGGAGGCGATGGAGTTCGGCGTGGGAAACATTGCCATCAATTCAGATTCTAGAGCAAGTAAAGATAGCCCATCTGTTGGTAAACTTTCCAAGGCAACCACAAGTGGTTCATCAAAGTAGAACAGGATATTGAATGACTAGCAATTCACCCTTTTCCTGTTATGCCCATATGAAATTCTTCGCACCAGCAGGTAGTGTTCTTGCCAGGCATGACATGTCTCCCGTTATGTATTCGATTGGATTTTATATTAGATTGCGGGATGGCAACCCTTTGGTGGTATTGGGACCACAAGATCATTTTCGTTGATGATCAATTACTGGAGTAGAGGCCTTTCATAGCCTCATGCAGAAAGGTCTCTAATGGAGCGGCTCTTACAAGTTGTGATTGCTTGTCTCGCTATTATTGTTTACTTACGTGATTCATGTAACATCCTCGATCCTGGACTATAAGGGACATTTTAATACATTAACGCCCTTTTGGGCGAGACTAGCGTTATTTCGCATTTAAAGATTGGTTTGCAGTTATTTCTCTGCCCTAGTTCCTAATCCATTCAGTTGCTAAACTCGCCATTAAAATGGACTTTTATGCTAGGCCTGTTGCAGTTGACATTTGTAAGCACCCCCCTGTTTTTTTGTGTCTCATCCTGTCGTGGAGTCTGCTCTAGGTGGTTACAGCAACTTAATACTGCCTACTTCACTAATTTATTGAATCTCATTCTGAAAAATTAGGAAAGAAATGACCAGCCAGGAGTTCCTTATGGAGATGAGGAAGTGTACTGATGAACTTTTCTCATTGCATCTTTTTGAATTTCATTTTTATTTTTAATAAATGTCTCAGAGGAACAAAATGACGACAGCATTTCGTTTCAGACATTGATATGCATTCTTCTAAGATAGGATTTCCAAATATTGATCCAGAATCGTGCCCAGTGCGTGCCCAACCATCTCCTAAATGTCACCTGGATTAAATTAAATTTACCCTTCTGTTTTAAAGAGTTGGAGTATCTTATTTTCATTAGAGTTTTCTAATCTTGTGATAAGAACAGATGAATCAAAACTTGTTCCAAGTCACGGACTCATGGTATTTGAAAAATCCAAAGACGTTGGAAACTGATCTTATCTTTGTGTTTCTATCTGCTCTATTAGTTCGTAGGCACGTGTTATTTGCAAAATGTTTTCTTTATTACGAGGTACTTTTATAAGTTCATTTTTGTTGTCCCAAGTCCCAACGTTTTGTCTCAAATTCTCAATTGTTGTCCTTCTCCTTAATCATGTTTCATTTATTAAAATTAGGTGGTGTCCAAATACATGTGCCTCACTTCAATCAACCTACTTTCTTTGACTTGTCATTTTTACGATGCCGTGACATATATAGGCTGACAACATTAGTTGTGAACAACTTCAACAGTTGACTCGACTCGATTCATTTACAAGGTTATGGATGTTATATTGGAATCATGCTCGTCATAGGGTAAGTATTTATCTATGCATACATAACTTTTCTAATAGTTAGGTTGAATTTAAAACGTAAAAACTTGTTTCAAATCACGGAGTTGTAGCTATAGATAGATTTCACCAATGTTTTAAAAATCGGATTGGTGATTGAACCGGAGAAACAACTGATTCAAGGGTTAATGGTTCAACCGAAATTCAACCGTGGTTGAACCGGTGATTAATAAATATCTAAATTTTTATTTTATATATTATATATATAAGATAATTTTTAAACATATTATTTAATTATTTTTTATCTAATTGTAAACTTAAACGTTTAAACTTCAAAATATACATTTTAAAAAAAAATCGCCAAACACAACACAAAATAAGATAACAAAGCTCACTAGTCATATTTCATCAAAAAGATTAAAAAAAGATCACTA
>JANITX010000006.1:4937148-4977059 GCA_027564395.1 Erythroxylum ulei
TCTATAAGTGTATGTTATCGGATGTCGGAATTTGTTTTTCAGTTCGATTGAATCGTTTATTTGGTTTGTTTCTGAGCAAATTCGATTTGACTTTGTATTCGATTCGATTTTGCTTCTTTCGCTTTCATCCGCTTTGTTTCAAATTCCGAGTGTGATTGGAATTGTTCTGATTTCTTTGTTTCAGAATTTTGTAAATCCGTTCTTTTGTTATTCGTGTTGTTTTGGGACTTCGCTTTTGATTCTGATTTGTTATTCGTTTCGTTTTTTTGTCCTCCGTTCGTTTTCACTTTCGATACTTTTGCTTCGTTTTTCCGCTTTTCCGAATGGGGTCCGGTTCTCCGAGATCGGGTCCCAACATAGATGGTATCAGAGCAAGAAGAGATTGCAAGGAACCACGCTCAAGTGTGATGGAAATTGGTTTAAGAGAGTTTGATTCCGGAACGGGATCCAACAAAAGCCCTATGGAGGAACCACTCAACGGAGAAAGCCACTTGGGAGATAGAGGAGACAGTATCCTCACCTATTCGATCAAACAGGTAAGAATTTTGAGGACGAAATTTTTGTTAGGAGGGGAGAATTGTAACATCTCACCCCCGATGGAAAGGGTAGAATAGTATTTTGGAAAGAGCTGAGAGTGGTTAGGATTGTTTTGACATATTCATGCATACCTTTACATGTGAATAGCAAAATTTGCACATGAAAATAACTGTACATGCATTCATGACATTTCCTGGTATATATGCCTAAATGTGATTTTGTTGTGGAAAATGTGGTATTTGTGCTTGAAAAATTACTTAGAATGATTTTTGTGTGTTTTTACATTTTTGAGGAAATTTTAGGAATTTTTTTGGAAAATTTCGGAAAAAATTTTCAGACCGAAAAAATCGCCAAGTGACGGACTGATTGGTTTCCGGTACTGGAAATTACTATCCAATGACACTGAAAATTAGATACATGATTTTCTGGAGTCGTGAGTGAAGAAAGAAAAGAAGAAGAGTGAGTAATAAGATGAAAGACAATTGCCATTTGCCTTGTAAGAAGGAAGTTTCGTAGGTTTTAAAAACATAGACTAAATGCTTAGTGAGTGTCATGACACTAACCACAAAAGAAACAATTTACATCTTTTATTTATAAACTAATAATAATTAATCTCTAATTCATTTGCCACTCAATTCTTTTTAATCAAATTGACATCCAAATTTGCAATTTTCCGAAATAATAAATCCAAAAAATCATGTATCTAATTTTCAGTGCCATTGGACAGTAATTTCCAGTACTGAAAACTAATCAGTCCGCCACTTGGCGATCTTTCTAGTCCAGAAATTTTTCCCGAAATTTTCCAAAAAAATTCCTAAAATTTCCTCAAAAATGTAAAACACACAAAAATCACTCCAAATAATTTTTCAAGCACAAATACCACATTTTCCACAACAAAATCACATTTAGGCACATATACCGAGAAATGTCATGAATGCATGTACAGTCATGTGCATGTGCATGTGCAAAAATTGCCATGCATATATATATATATAGGCCAAACCATGCATGATCATGCCGAGACTAGTTTACACACTAATAACTGGTCCCAAATTACTATTTTACCCTTCCCATCGATGATGGGATGTTACAGTATACCTGCAGCATTCAAGTGAAGGATAGAGGTCAGGATCAATTCGCGTCTGTATTGTATTTCTCTATTTTGTATTGAATTGTTATTTAGTAACTTTTGTATAAATTTGTATTTTGAATTGACTCAAGTGTTTTGTAATTGTGAAAGGGTCCAAATGGCCATATGAGAATTTTGTAAATTACCTTGTATGATTGAAAAGGGCTTATGCCTTATTTGGTTATTGATTTCTGCATGTGTGTTTGTGTTTTTAAAAAAATTAAATTATACCAATTTTCGAGTGATTGAGTGCTTTAGCACGCCACCCTCGCTGGGTACGGACTCGAATATCACCGTCGATATCGGGTTCCGGCCTTGCAGGAGTGGGGTGCTACATCACCTAAGCAAAATGGAGTTGTGGAACATAAAAGTAGAACTATTCTTGACATGGCTCGTAGTATGTTAAAGAGTAAGAGGATGCCAAAGGAGTTTTGGGCTGAAGCAGTAGTATGTGCGGTGTATTTAAGTAATCATAGTTCCACAAAAATTCTATAGCAAATGATCCCATAAGAAGCATGGAGTGGAAGGAGGCTAAGTATTTCGCACTTAAGAGTATTTGGAAGTATTGGCTATGTGCATGTTCCTGATGAAACAAGAAGCAAGTTGGATGATAAGAGTCAGAAGTCATATTTGTTGGCTATGCTGAAAATTCAAAAGTGTATAAATTTTATGATTTTTAGAATGGAAAAACAATCATTAGTATAGATGTTGAGTTTAATGAAGAAGGCTCATGGGTGTGGAATGTATCACAAGATGAAAATTATGAATTTCTTCCTTTGTTTGATAAATTTTTTGATGCAGATAAATCCCAGAATCAAATTGTTACTGATGTTACACCGCAAACTCCTCCACGTGAAATTTAAACAACTCAAATTATTATGTCTCCATAAAGCTCCTCCAAGAGGCCACATCGTATGTGGAGTTTAGAAGAAATATATAAAGTAACAAAAGAAATCAATGATTCTACTCTGTTTTGTTTGTTAGCAGATATGGAACCAATGATGTTTGAAGAAGTTATCAAAGACGAACGATGGAGATTTGCTATAGATCAAGAGATGAAAGCAATTAAAAAGAAAGATAATTGGTGATTGATAGATCTTCCAAAAGGGAAGCAATTTGTAGTAGTAAAGTGGATTTATAAAGTGAAGAAAAATTCAAAACGAGAAGTAGCAAAGTACAAAGCTTGACTTGTTGCAAAAGGATTTAGTTAAAAAGTTGGAATTGATTATGATGAAGTCTTTGCTCCAGTGGCTCGCTTTGAGACCGTTTGACTAATTATTTCATGGGCAACTCAACAGAGATGGAAGATTTATCAGAGATACATGTAAAATCAGTCTTCTTGAATGGAACTTTAGAGGAAGAGGTTTATGTAGAACAACCATTGGGTTACATCATTGAAGGACAAGAAGACAAGGTGTTAGAAGTTGAATAAAGCTTTATATGGTCTTAAACAAGCTCCAAGGGCTTAGTATACATGTATTGATGATTATTTTTTAAATGATGGTTTATCAAAATGTCCATATGAGCATGCCTTATATGTTAAGGAGAACAAGAATAGAGAAATTATGTATGTTTGTTTATATGTTGATAATTTGATCTTTACAGGTAGTAATCCTACGATGTTTGAAGAATTTAAGAAGAAAATGACTGAAGAATTTGAGATGACTGATTTGGGGCTTATAACCTATTATCTTGGAATTGAAGTGAAGCAAAGTGATGATATGATTTTTCTCTCACAAAAAACTTATGCTGAAGTAATTTTAAAGGAGTTCAAAATGGATAGAATCAATTCAGTTTCTCTCTAATGGAATGTGGGATCAAGTTTTCTAAGTTCGAAGTTGGAAGATTGCGATTTTTAACTTGTACAATACCAGATATTTTCTATGGAGTTGGTGTCATTAGTCGTTATATGGAAGCTCCAACTTTGACACACAAGAAAGCCCCAACTTTGACGCACATAAAAGCAGCAAAGAGAATTCTTCGATATGTTAAAAGGAACACTAGAGTATGACTTATTTTATACTGCTGTAAATAATTTCAGATTATTTGCATTTAGTGATGGTGATTGGGGAGGAGACATCGACGATAAAAAAGTACAAGTGGTTTTGTTTTCTTTATGGGAAGTACCGTGTTTGCTTGGAGTACAAAGAAACAATTGATTGTTACTCTTTCAACTTGTGAAGCTGAGTATGTTGTAGTTACTTCTTGTATTTGTCATACTATTTGGTTGAGGAAGTTATTGAAAGAGCTAAAATTTGAACAAGATGGAGTTACGAATATTTTTGTTGATAATAAGTCTGCTATGCTTTGGGAAAGAATCCAATTTTTCATGATAGAAATAAACATATAGACACCAAGTACCATTTTATAAGAGAATGCATTGGGAACAAAGAGATTCAATGAAGCATGTGATATCTAAAGATCAAGTTGCCGATATGTTTACCAAAGCTTTAAAATGTGAAGATTTTTGTAGATTGAGAGCTATTCTTTAAGTTATTAAAGGTTGAATTATAATTTTAAGAGAGGGTGTTAGATAATAAACTTGAATTATGATTGTTAGAGTCTTAGTTAGAGTTATTAGTTAAAGTCATTGTTTAAGTTAAATAGTAGTAGTTGTTATTAGTTAGAGTCATTATTTAAGTTAAATAATAGTAGTTTAGTTTATTAAGAATTAGTTTTGTAGGCCTATATTTATATGGGTATATTCCATGTTTACCGAAAAATCAAATTCCGCTACTAATTCACTAAGAAAATTTTTCCCTCGATAATTTGTAATTTTCTTGTAGTGAAATGAGCTTGTTCAAGCAGTTCAACATCTTACTTATCAAGCAATGGATAACAAAACAAGTACTTTTCCATGTGGTCCTTGTCTATACAAGTTCATGATTGATCTTGGGCCTAAAGATAAAGTTCATGTTATGTTTAACATGTGGTATACTTCAAGTATATTTTTGCAAGACAATCTACTAGTAATTCAAATTGGTTTATTGTGTCACAATAAAATTTTTTGTACTATGTATTGGGCATCATAAAGCATCATGGTTTATTATGTCACAAGGAAAATTTCTTGATTGTTAACATAATCTATATTTTATAATCTACTTTGATGAACATTAAGATGTCCATGAAAAAGGGAGATAGACAATAAATAAAAATTTCCAGATATAGTAATAAATATATGAATGTAGTTGGTCATTTTAATGAAAGGTTTTTCCCTAAGGGGGCTAATAGGAATGAAATTTCTTATCTATGTAAGAAGTGTTGCAATTATTATTGGTATATAAGAAATATTGCATATGATCATTTGATTATTGATGGATTTGCCATATGATATGATGGTTCAGAATTTAATAAAGGATAAATTAATGCAAGTATGGATATAAAAGACAATAATAAATTTGGTGGAAGGTCTATATTTTATAGTATAGATGGATTATTGTTTGACTCCTTTAGAGATATAGATGAAGATACCAAGAGTTGTGCAGCAGTTAATAATGGTCTAAATGTTGATGCTAAGAAGTTTTTTAGGTTGTTAGGTTGATAGAGGAAGGAAAATAAGATTTATATCCTAGTTGTCCAAATTTTGCTAAATTTTCTTTCACCATTCAACTATATACTTTTAAGTTTAGTGATAGTGATAGACGTTGGTTTTGAAGAATTAAGAATGAATTTTACTTTTTAAGAATAATTAAATTTATTATATTATATTTTATATCACATTTAAAATAAATAGTAACAGGTAAAAATAAGAAGTTATAATTTTTAATTATTTTGGGATATTAAGAATATTAGGATTTGTTGATCAAAATAAAAAAAATCATTTAAATTTTAAAGAAGTATATTTAAAAAAGAATGATAGAATATTATTGATTAATAATTTAGTATAGATAAGAAAATTTGTTTTAAATAAATTTACAATTTTAAGGAGTAATATTTAAACTTTAAAGAATTATAAAGAAGGAGACTAAAAAAGTTATTAATTAATAATTTAGTATAGATAAAGAAATTTGATTAGGATAATTTAAGAGTTTTTTAAGGAGTGATGAATATTAAACTTTAAATAAGTGCATTTAAAGAAAGAAATTAAAAAGTTATTAATTAGTAATTTAGTATAAATAAGTAATTTTATTTAAGATAATTTAATAGTAATGTAAAGAGTGATGTTTCAGTTTTAAAGAAATATGTTTAAAAAAGGACACTTAAAAAGTTATTAATTAATAATTTTATTTAAAATAATTTATGAGTATCCTTCTTTAAACATACTTAAACTTTGACGTTTTAGATATGTTCAATATTAGAAAATATTTCAATTTCAATTTGAATTGATTTTTGTTAGAATTTTTAATATGGGTAGAGTGTAGAGCTTGTTAACAAGAATTGAGCTTATATCAATCATTACCAAAATGACTAGAATTAGTCATTTGGATAGTTGATCCTTACCACTTATAAACCCTTTAATATTTTCATGTTTAACCAATATGTGATACTCTAATACTCCCCTTCAAGTGCAACTGGGACTAGACATCCAGTTGTCACTTGCAATAAATACAGCGGTAACCGAATCGGATTGTTAAGACTGGACATTCAAACGGACAACCGAGAAATTAATAATCCGAACCAAACCTTCTTTGATACCATGTTAGAATTTTTAATATAGGTAAAGTGTAGTCCCATTAACAAGAATTGGGTTTAGGTTAACGATTGCTAAAATGTCTAGTCATTTTGATAGTTGACCCTTACTACTTATAAACCTTTTAACATTTTCACGTTTAATCAATATGAGATACTCTAACAATTTTTTTAAATATTTTTAATTTTTTGCAACCTCCTTTTCTATGACATAAGATAAATATATCATTTATTTTTACTAATTCTTATAATTTTACTTCTTGTTTATTATATACCAGTTTTATAATGGATTAATATTGGTTAAACATTTAAACGTTAAACCTTTTCTTTGACCGGTTTGATGTTCCGTTTTTAAAACATTGACCATAATATATGATATTGATGATAATATTATGATAAGAATCAATGTTTTGACAATATTATAATAATATCTTTTATTTTTAATATTTGATTCCAGATTATACTCGTACGATTATTAAGAATAAAAGCCTAAGATTATTTAGAATTTATTACATTTATGTCGTTCCCTGTTTTTTTCCATTTCCTGTAACCAAATAAGTAAAAATTAAAAAATAAAGTTTGCATTCATATTCCTAACTCTTTATCACTAGTTACTAAAAAGGGCCTAAAGTTATATAGAGTGTTATCGAACAAGTTTTGAAAATATGAAAGAGAAACGTGTAATCCTCTATTTGATCTCAAATTCTCCTATTCTATAGGAACTTCAAATGCATTAGCTATCATATAATTGCACCATACTTATTTTTATAAAATTATTTTTAAAATAAAATTATTACTTGTAAGTTCACCAATTCCTGAGATGACGAGCATCACCACTCCTTGTGTATATATGCTTTTCATCTGCTTAATTTTCCATGACAAACTGGTCCGTGTGATTCTAGGGCGGATTTCATGATAAGGAAGAAGAGTAGCCTTGCATGAAACTCAACGAGGAAACAGAATCCAGGCTAGGACTGTTATCCACATAACAGCCCAAGCAATTTTCCTACTGTTCAAATGTAAGTGAGCAATATTATCAATTAGCCTCTATCATTCCATAATAATCTTCGTATATTACTTATAATTGAATTGATGTTTATAACGCATACTCCAAACAATTCCTACTAAAACGGAACAAATCATAATAGGGTTATTTTCAATATAACCAGAAAAAAAAACATTTGTTGAAGATATATAGATTAGATATACATTTATATAACTATAGAATTATGGATGAAGCAGAATACACAGTTACGAAGCTATGAGATTTGGTCCGGCAGTGAAAATGAAGAAGAAATCTTAAACTTTTGAAAAGAACTATTCCCTCCAAATTGCTTACAGATACGATTGTTTTTATTTTGGATTACAAATCTTTTAACAAACATTTCTATCCCATGTTTCAATCTGAGGATATTCCCATAGATTATGAGGTGTGAAAAAGTTGCTGCGGATGGACTAATTCGAAATCCAATTGAATTTTCAAAATGATATTTTGTTGATCTTGATGATATTTTTCTGTTCTAAGTTTACTATAAATACAGACATGCATCCTCATCGTCAGCTACCACCTCTTCAATCTTCACCGTCAACATGTCAACTTCGATCAGAGTTTCTTTATTTTGTTCTATTGTTTTGTTCTTCAGCTCTCTTTGCTCTGCAATTGAAGTTACTGTTGATAATAGAGCAGTTAACATCGATGGGGAAAGGAAGCTTATATTATCTGGTGCCATACACTATCCTCGTAGCACTCCTGCAGTAAGTTTTTCTTGTTAACTTCATAGCATGTTTTCGAGCAAATATAATGTCATACATCTTCAATCTCTCATTATTATTATTATCACTTTTTAGTTGCTTTTGTTTATATTTAGTACCTGTCTTCGTTCCGTGCAGATGTGGCCGTCGCTTATCCGGAAATCTAAAGAAGGTGGCCTAAATACCATTGAGACTTACGTATTTTGGAATGCTCATGAGCCTCGACGTCGTCAGGTTTGTTTACTCTGACAGCTTTTGAGCCCCTGGAGTACTTTTGTCGGTAACTTGACTAGGTTTTAATTCCATTTCAACATATCATGAGACGTATGTTCTTTTGCAAGTTCATTAATATGAACATGCTTATTTTTATCTTGTTCTATCAATTCAGTATGACTTCTCCGGAAGCTTGGACCTCGTCAGATTCATAAAAACCATTCATGAGGAACGTCTCTACGCTATTCTTCGGATTGGTCCATATGTCTGTGCAGAATGGAGTTATGGGTAACTATTTCTTAATAAAATCAGTCTTCTGTTTAAGTTTTGTTATTTGTGATCGTAATCTTTTGTAAACACGACGTTTTATGTACATTAGAGGCTTGCCGGTCTGGTTGCATAACATACCGAATGTTAAATTGAGAACAGATGATCCTGTCTACAAGGTAAAACTATATAGAACAACCTATTTTCACATTGTAGTATATACAAGGTTGTCTTAAGTTTTAAAACGCTAATGTTCTTTTTTCCTATGTTGTTGATTAAAAAAATAGAGTGAGATGCAAAATTTCACGACATTGATTGTGCAAAAGATGAAGCGTGAGAGACTCTTTGCCTCACAAGGCGGACCTATCATCCTTGCTCAGGTATATACTCTTATCTAATTATGTTAATTATCTCGTCTTATGAAGTTCATTGCTGACTGCTTAAAATCTTATGCATGAAGATTGAAAATGAATACGGCAACGTAGAATGGGCATATGGTTCAGATGGATACAAGTATCTCAACTGGTGTGCTAATCTAGCTCAAGGCTATCATGTTGACATTCCTTGGATCATGTGTCAACAAGACAATGCCCCACCACCCATGGTAATGCAGACCATACCAAGCTCGTGAATGTTCTCTACATATATTTGCACTAGCCGAGACTTTTCTTTTGATACGAGTATACAGATTAGCCTACATATATTTGCACTAACGAAGACTTTTCTTTTGACACGAGTATACAGATTAGCACCTGCAATGGTTATTACTGTGATCAGTGGAAAAATCCCAAATCTGATACCCCAAAGATGTGGACAGAGAATTGGAGTGGCTGGTTTGTCAAACTTTTCATCGTTTATATATATTTGAGTCATAGTTCATTTCAGCGATCTGTTAAGTATTTTACTAAAGAGAAATTGTCATGTTTCAGGTTCAAGAACTGGGGTGGTCAAGATCCGCACAGGACTGCGGAAGATCTTGCTTTTGCTGTTGCAAGGTTTTTCCAGCTTCAAGGCACAGTTCATAACTACTACATGGTTGGACTCTTGAAACCTATAAGTCTGTATTCTGAAATTTGTAGATACATAATATAACATCTACTCGGTATTTTTGTTGCTTTTAGTACCATGGTGGTACTAACTTTGGCAGCACAGCAGGAGGTCCATATATCACAACTTCTTACGATTATGACGCACCCCTTGATGAATATGGTAAGGGAAATCTGTTGCTGATATGTATTTATCTAGCTAGTACTGGCTTGTTATGTTGCGATGATTTCAATAATTTCTATATAATCATTAATACAGGAAACCTGAATCAACCCAAGTGGGGACATCTCAGGGATCTTCATCGTTTATTGATGTCTATGGAGAGTACTCTTACATATGGTTCAATAAGAAATATTAACTATCCTGAAAATAGACAGGTAACTGTTTCTAAAGCTATTTGATATTTGGTTTCCTTACTTAAATCACATTTAATCTAATTGATACGCTCAATTTGCAGATTGCAATCTATTCTTATGAAGGAAAGAGGAGTTGTTTCTTATCAAATGCACACCCTAGCAAAGATTATACCTTTGATTTTGAAGGTGATCAATACCTTGTTCCTGCATGGTCTGTTAGCATTCTTCCTGATTGCTTCACAGAGGCTTATAATACTGCAAAGGTAAATTATCTAGACCATTCCCATTCTTAAAGCTCTTAATTGGTATAAAAGCTATAGTTAGGGTTCAACAAAGCTCCTGTTTTTGGTAGGTTAATGCTCAAACATCAATAATGGTCAAGAATCCAAATATCATGGATGATGAACAAGAACCATATAGTTTGAAATGGTCTTGGAAGCGCGAGAATATTCTTCAAGCCATGCCACATCATTCTTACGCGTTACAAAGCAATCAGCTTTTGGAGCAAAAGGCTGTCACTAATGGCACTAGTGATTACTTATGGCTCGTAACGACGTAAATAATATATTTTATTCTACGTCAAATTTATGTCGTCTTAATCACAAATCCTCCCCTCTAATAAGTAAGTAAATGGACAGGTTTTTGTATGACCAGAATAATTCTCTGTGGAACAAGGATCCCAAAAAGAGTCATTTCCTGAGTGTGCACACCAAGGGACATGTCATTCATGCATTCCTTAATGGCAGACATGTTGGTAAGTTGTTATCTTACTTACTGATAGCTTTAAAATCATAGAAGACAATGAACTTATCATTTTATTTTTCTTTTCCTCTAATGCTTCGAGTCTGTTCAACTCTATATCAGGATCACAAGCTGCTAAATACAGTCATTACGAATTCACCTTTGAGAAGAAGATTAAACTGAAACCTGGCACAAACAAGTTCAGTTTTGTTAGTGCCACTGTGGGACTTGCTGTAAGTTATACATATTTAAGTTGCTTACGTTAGTACTACCTGTTAATCTCAATACTTATGTTCTTGTTTTATGTTTAGAACTACGGTGACCACTATGATTTGGTAGAATATGGAATCAACGGTCCAGTTAAACTGATGCTGAGGGATAGGTCGGGAACTGAGGTAGCGGCCCAGAATCTCACGGGGGTGTGGAATTACAAGATTGGATTGGACGGTGAAGAGAAAGGACTGTCTGCAGGAAATCCTAAGCCATGGACTGTACATTCCCGTCCCGCTAATACACCATTCATTTGGTATAAGGTAATGACGGAGATAATCTAATTGACACAAGAACCTAGTGACTAGAAGTGATGTTATGTGCTGTCTTATGTGCAGACCACTTTCCCAGCCCCTACAGGTGAGGATCCTGTTGTCGTAGACTTGCTTGGTTTGGGCAAAGGCATGGCTTGGGTGAACGGCCACAACATCGGAAGATATTGGCCAAGCTACCTCTCTTCAGAAGATGGCTGTGATTTTGAATGCAACTATCGTGGATCTTATGGAGCTGGAAAATGCAGAACAAATTGTGGGAAGCCTAGTCAAAGATGGTAAGAAAAATTTTGACGGCGGAAGTAATGCATCATCCGCAGTTATCTAATCTAAGATAAGTTTTCAGGTACCATATTCCGCGATCGTTCCTGAAGGCTGATGACAACGTGCTTGTTGTCTTTGAAGAAATGGGAGGTACTCCAGACCTTGCTAAAATAGAAACTGTTTCTGTAGAAAAAGTATGTGTGAATGGATATGAAGGACACACTGTGGAATTGGCATGTCAAGGTGAAAAGGTTTTCACCGATATAAAATTTGCAAGCTTCGGGTCGCCAAAAGGAACCTGTGGAGATTTCCGTAAGGACATGCATTGCCATGCTGGGAACTCCTTAGATGTTGTTAGAGAGGTAGCAATGTCTTATTTTAAATTTTGTTATGCTTAAGCTGTTGATGACATAATACTAACTGTCTGAATTGCTGTGGTTCACAGGCATGTCTTGGCATGGGTAAGTGTTCATTCAAAGTTGATGAGAGCGCTTTTGGCCCCCTACGCTGTAGAGTTGATGAATACAGGCTGGCTATTGAAGCTGTTTGTTAGTTTTATAGGAATTCTTTAGTGGTAGTTAGTAGTTAATGTTAGCGATCACGTATTCAAAATAAATGTTTAGAAAGTAACAGTTTAGGGTTTATGGGTTGATGAGTGACCCAATAATAAGTTACACTTTGGATCTTTAATTCCATAAAATCATTTTCCATTTTGGCAAGTAACAGGATGAAGAATTACAGTATCTGACTGCTCCAGAGTAAAGAGCTTGCTACTGTCTAAAATTTACATATCTGCTTGAGTCTTAACATAACCAACTACTAACATTTATTTACATGTTAAAAGTAAAAACTAGGTTGCAAACAATTATATGACTCACTAGTCACTATGACTCACCAATAGTCTTTGCATGAGCAACGGCCATTTGCAAAGAAATGAAATCCTGAAGCATCCCTTACAGATATGTCTCTTCCGGTGACGATTGTAACATATTTTAAGAATGTATGGCAATCCCCACAAAGGAGGATATTCTTGAATATTTGAACTGGTTCTCCTGGTCTAGTCATCAGGAGCGCATAAGTTGCCGCCAGTTTTGCGCTATGGTAGAACAAGAAATCTTTCTTCTGATGCTCCTCTACTTCATGGAGAACAAAGCTTGTGTCGGGCTCATATCCAGCTTTTAGGCATTCCAAGATTAGTATTTCTAGACCACTGTATATGTCTTTTGTTTGAGGATGAGATTTGTCTCGTACAAAGAATGAATGCACCTTATTCTGATGAATTGCCCAACTTCGACATGGGTGCTTCTTAATGCCCTTTTCTCTCATATTCTCCCTCACTATATCCGAGCAATGCCACCTCCCAGAAGCAGAGTACAGATTTGATACAAGAGCATATGTGGATGGATCCTGTGGTTCCATTGCAAGTATGCGCTTTGCTGCACGTTTCCCTATGTTTGTATTCAAATGTAGTCTGCAACTGTCAAGCAAAGCACGCCAAACAGAAGCCTCCGGCTCAAAGGGCATATTGAGGATCAATTGTTCAGCTTCTTCAAGAAGACCCCAGTAACCCAAAACGCTAACCAAGGTGGCAAAAAGCTCTGAAGAGGGCTCGGTGTTATGTACTTTTTTCATAGATTGAAACAAGACTTGACATTCGTTAACTAAATTTGAACTGGTATGCTTATAACAAGATAAAATCAACATGAAAGTGACTGCATCAGGTTGTACACCAGCCTTCTTCAACCTAGACCAGACAGCCAAGGCCTCATCCCCTTGCCTGTGAAGAAGATGACTGGCAATTAGTGCATTCCAAGAAATTATATCATGTGTGGGCATTCTATTAAAGAATCTGATTGCATCAATGATGTTGTAACACTTAGAATACATGCTTACTATTGAATTTCCCACCCCTAATTCAGCTACCAGCCCTGTTTTAATCGCATGACAATGGAATTGCTTTCCCATCTCAAGAAATCCCAAAGTTCCGCAAACCCCAAGTATTGAACTCAATGCAATTTCATCCAAAACCATATTCCCTTCATGTTGACTACGGTGGAAAAGAGAAATTGCCTCGTCAGGCATACCGTTACGAGCATAACCACATAGCATTGATGTTTGAACTATAGAGCTGCCACGGTCAGTTGGCCAACTGCAGAACATTTTATCAGCGTCTTTCATCCTTCCACACTTTATGTAAGCATCAATAAGAGCTGCTTCAATAATAGAATTCAACATAAAACCAAACTTGACAACAAAACCATGAATTTGCCGACTGATATCCAATCTTGCGAGCAAGCCACAAGCATTCAACACACTAGTGAAAGCAGAATCAGACAATTCTATACCCTCTTGGGCCATCTCAATAAACAAGTTGAGTGCCTTCAACCCTTCACCATTTCGACAAAATCCAGCCAAAAGTGCATTGTAAGAAACATGATTCAACTCTGGCATCTTCTCAAATATCTCCACTGCCAAATCCACGCATCCAAATTCCAAATATGCAGTCATCATCTCCGTCCATGTCACTACATCTCTCATTGCCATCCTCTCAAACACTGCAACCACATCTTTTAAACTACCACATCTAGTGTAGAATCTGATAATAGCATTGCTCAGACTCAGATTACCCTCTAAACCAATTCTAATAGAATAGCCATGAATCCCTCTGCCGTCCATCACTGCAGGGCTCTCGGTACAAGCAGTTAAAAGCGTTGATAGAGTGAAGTGGTCAATTTTAAACTTATCATCTTGCGGCAAATTGTGAAACAACTGTAGTGCTTTATCGTATAAAGATTCTTTAACAAAGCTGAACAACAATGTGTTCCACGAAGCAATATCTCTGTGACCCATTTCATCAAACAATTGAACTACATAATCCAAACTCCCGCAATTACTATACAAAGCCATCAACGCATTAGCAACAAAAACGCTATCCAAAAAACCCATCTTGAGAGCCAAGGCGTGAACTTGCAACCCCAATTCAAAATCCAAAACCCTGATACAAGCAGTTACAATCCCAACAAAACTGTAATCATTAGGCTCAATACAAGCCCTTCTCATTTTAAAGAAAAGCTCAACTGCTTCGCTCTCTCTATTCTCCTTGGCTAAGCTCGAAATCAACGCAGTGTACGACACGACGTCCGGTTTATGAAGGCCCGTGAAAACCCCGTAAGCATCAACAAGAAAACCCATCTTGAGATAAGCCGAAATGAGACAATTACCCACACGTGTCGAGTGTTGAAGCTTATGAAACAAAGCGTGCACAGCTCTGGCAAGCTCAACATCAGCATATTTAATGGACAAACGAAGCCAATGCAACAAGTCATCAGCGTCGATAGTGTCCTGGAAGTCGTGGAAAGAGTCCAAATTGAAAGCGGGCTTGTGAATTTCGTGCTCAGAGAGAGATAAGCGTGAGGATATCAGAGGTTGAAAAATGGAGGACGCGACTGGTGGGCAGTGTACGTAACAGATGTGAGGTTTGGTTTTGAAGAGAGAAAATGAACGGGGTGGTAACGGCGTCGGTAACTTCGAAGGAAATTGAGAGACGGAGGTTATCGACGTTTGGACGACGGTAGCCATGGATTGGAGGCGCCAATCATAGTCGAAAAAAGAGAGCTGTTTGTTATCTTGTAGTGAGTAGCACCGCGCGCCAATCGTAGTCGAATGAAGAGTGATGAAACCAAAGTTAACAAGGCACGGCGCCGTATTGAAAGGGGAGTATATAAAATAATAAAATAGACGTGCGGTATAATATCCTTGGCGTAAGTTTTGGCGTCGGAAAGATCACGAACTTGAACGTACTTGATCGGACCTCCATGGACGGACCTCGGAAGAATCAGGTGAAATTAGTTCTTCTATTGAGCAAAAAAAAAAAGGAACTTGTTCAAGTGTGCATTGATTATCGTTGGACCTTTTGATTGAAACGGTTCAGGTTTCGCTAAGAGGAGCAAGTAAACGGGAGATATCGAGGGACGCGCTTCTGGAGAGAGTCTCAGTCGAAAGAGAGCTCCGGGGCTACGCCCGGCGAGCTTCTTCCGCCGCCGTCTTTGTACAGGTGCTTCAATTATTTTTCGTGTTTGTAATTAGGAGGATTAGGTTGGGAATCATGATTATTTTGATTTCGGTTGGGTCTATTGGATTGTGGAATGTATGAAATGGTAGTTTTTTGTGTTTCCAGAGAGTATGGAGGAGTTATATAGGAAGAAAGAATGTAGCTTTGAAGCTTCAGAATGATTGGGAGACTATGGTGGATCGTCGTGATGGTTCCGTAATGACGGCCACTTGGGTTTCTACTAGTGTCCTGAGGCCTTTTCTTTTCTTCATTTGGTGTTTATCGGTGAGGGGTCGAAAGATTCGCTCTGGGGATGTTGATTGTATGGGGAAATGCTTCAAGATTGTGCTTGAAAGCATAAGTTCTATGGGTATGCGCTTTAGTATATTCAGATGCATCGGAATTATTGCAAATGCTATGTTATTTTCCGTCGATCTGCACATGTTGGGTTATTCTAATAATGGAATGGGTGCTTTTCTGCTTTCCAAAAATCTGGTTCTCTTAGTTGCTTGTTTTCCTTCTGTAGCTCATCCATCTTTCCAATCCTCATAATTAGCTTTTTGTTTCTGTAAAGATGTCTTAGTGGATCCATTTTTATCCATTTACCTTTAGAGAAATTGTTGCATTCATACTGTTATTAAACTGTGAATTTCATTTGTGTTCATAGCTTTATGTATCTGTTTGTGCTGTCTCTACATGGCATCATTTCCAATTTTTTATTCCTTTTTCTTGAAGGATAGATTCAAGAAGCAATGTTTGTTCTCTGGCATTGGGTACTCTTGAAGAGAGAAGACTGTGGACATATCAATCAGAGAAGCTTATTTCTCTTGGCGCTTTTGTACTTTCTGAGTGTCATAGATCTTTTCCAGAGGGTCAAGATTCTGTTATTCTCACTTCTCTTGTAATTCGTATTCTTGTTGTGTTAACTGATCCAAAGCCATGGAACACTGTTAGCAATAATAGTTTTATGGATGCTCATGTAGTGGTGAAGGATTTGGTTATGTTCATGGGAAGTCGTAAGAGTGGGCTTTATGCATCTATTAGAAGATACTTAGAAAACCTGGAAATATCTTGTTGTCCACAAACAAACAATGTGGCTGGGACAGATGACAAGTTCCTGATCAGTGCCAGTACAATAACTTTAGCTCTACGGCCATTTCAGGTCACAGACTTCAATTTTACTGGCCCTGACCTGGTGGACTCACATTCTGCTGTTGCACAGTACTGGTTATTTATACTTACAATTCCTCAGCTTACACAGCGCCTACCATCTTTTCTTGTACCTGCTCTGAAGCACAAGTCTATTCTTTCACCATGCTTCCAGACACTACTGGTAATTATATTTCAAAGAAAACTATCCTGTGCTTCTGAGATTCTTTTTTGCAGCATCCTTTTTGAAGAGAATTGGGAGATTGTAACGGATTATTTTATTGTTAGCAAGACCTTCACAGAGAACTGAATCTTGGGGCACTAAGTTAGTGTGCTCTTTGAGTTTCATTTTTCCAAGTCAATGGCTCAAAAATCTATACCTTGATACTCTTTCTGATATGTAATGTGGCATCAGTATGATGTGACTTTACTGCAAATTCCGCATTTCTTTTACTTTTTGGTATCTCTGTTTCCTTTAATACTGCACTTTTCTTAGTACAGTTGATCTTTTCCAAATGCGGAGAAAGATATTGATTTTGAAAACAATCTTTCTTTTATCTTGTCATCGTTTCATTTAGACATTTTCCAATTGCGAACTTGAATATGTGCATGTTATCCTGTCATACCAGTCAAATTAGGTCATTAAATTCCCAAGGGCCCTCTTTGATTTTTTTTCATACACCACTATGGTTTAAATGAATGAGGACTGATCAAACTATGGCAGATGATGACAGACCTTGAGAGATAATATCTTGACTGACATGTCAGAGGTAGATCAATTGAAAATTCAGCAATCTTCTAAGTTGATTCCACCAGTTGGTTGGGCTCTGGCAAACATTATTTGCCTAGCTACTGGGAGTGAAAATGAGTTTGTGAACCCTAGACCTGACCAAGGTTTAGACAATGCCTTCTATGTCTGTGTTGTGGTCACTCTTGCTGAGAAGTTACTATCATGTCTTGACAGAAGTTGGTGCAAGAACATATATCCTTTTGTTAATCATGATCATTCTTCAGGGATTGCTGAAGATTTTTGTGAAACAGGAGAAATGTGTTCCTTAAACATGTCATATTTGGACCAACTCAAACCTGTTTGTCAACAGTGGCATCTGACAAAACTGTTGTCGATCTCAAAGGTAGATGCATGTACTCAAGGGGATGGGGCTGTGGCAGTGGAAAATCTTAAAATTTTGAGGAAGGTGGAATTGCTTGACATTGCATACTTCTATTCTTATATGCTCAGAATATTTTCAACTTTCAACCCCGCTGTTGGATCATTGGCTGTCCTCAACATGCTATCATTTACACCTGGATTTGTTAATTCTATATGGGAAACATTAGAAAGTTTACTTTTTCCTGTCAATGGGCATCTGTCTATGAATAGTCAATTTTGCATAAAGAAAGTTACAGATGACAAAAGGCAAGAGATTCTTAATAAAAAGCAGAAACATCCAAACAAGGATGGAACCAGTAAATGGGTCAATGTACTCCATAAAATTACGGGTAAGGCACAGGCGGAGATAGACTGTAGTTTGATGGGTTGTGAACCGAGTAAACAGGATGAGGAGGATAACACTGATGTTTGGGATGTAAACTCTGTGAATTTTGGTGTACAAAGGATTCCAAAAGACTTGTCATGTTTGCTTCATCTGTTCTGTGCAACCTACTCGCACCTGTTACTGGTTCTTGATGACATAGACTTTTATGAAAAACAGGTAATTATCTATGTTTATTCTTTCCAAATGGTCTCTTCTAACCATCTGGAGTACCCTAGAAAATTTTCCCTGATGTTCTCTAACATAATATAGGTACCTTTCACTCTGGAGCGGCAACGAAGAATTGCATCAGTGCTTAATACTTTAGTTTACAATGGCTTGGCCCATAGTATAGGCCAAAATGATAGACCTCTTATGGATTCAGCTATCAGATGCTTGCATTTAATGTATGAAAGGGATTGCAGGCACCAATTTTGCCCACCTGTTTTATGGCTTTCACCTGCTAGAAATAGCAGGCCTCCGATTGCAGTTGCTGCAAGAACTCATGAAATTATGGTAGGCAATGTAAAACTAGATGATGCTTCAACTGTTCCAAGCATGGATTCTGTGATCACAGTTACTCCACATGTATATCCATTTGAAGAAAGGTGGGAATAAGTACTTGCTGGCTGTAACTCCTCTTTCTTGTCATAACTCTTCCTGCATCAGTAATTGTTATTTCCACAATAAAATAAAATCCTTCTGCATAACTGGATCTAGGGGTCTCAAAAGATATATAGAATACGGTCCATAGTAATGATTCATGAATTATCTTATAAGGATGCTTCTCTCTTGATGGCAAACTTGTACCTATGTGGGTTATCATTCTTCTCTTGTTCTGTATGTTTATTCACTTTGATTTTCTGTAATAACTCAAACTTAGCATCTTAACTTGTGTTGGCTGCAGCTTCTTCGCCAACACCTTTGGGAATCTTTTGCTCATGACATCAGCAATTACTTTTTGCAGAGTTCAGATGTTTAGGGAATTTATCAACTTGGATAAAGTCTCTCGAAAAATGGCTGGTGAAGTCACTGGACCTGGTTCACGAGCAGTTGAAATTGTGGTTCGTCGGGATCATATTGTTGAAGATGGATTCCAGCAATTGAATTCCCTTGGGTCAAGGTTGAAGTCATCTATTCATGTTTCTTTTGTTAGTGAATGTGGTCTTCAGGAGGCTGGCTTGGACTATGGGGGGCTATCTAAGGAGTTCCTGACTGATCTATCAAAAGCTGCCTTTTCCCCTGAGTATGTCCTTCCAGGTTCATAAATTGATTCTTTGATTCATCCATTATCTTCCTTCTGTAACACAGCCCTTTACACTTAGTTTTCTATATCTGTTAAAAGGTATGGCCTATTTACCCAAACTCCAACATCAGACCGGCTCCTAATTCCCAATCCAACTGCAAGATATTTAGAAAATGGTGTCCAGATGATTGAATTCCTTGGAAGAGTGGTCGGAAAAGCTCTATATGAAGGAATATTACTAGATTATGCCTTTTCACATGTTTTTGTTCAAAAACTGTTAGGAAGATATAGCTTTCTTGACGAACTATCAACTCTTGATCCAGAGTTGTACAGGAACCTCATGTATGTGAAGGTAGAATTTCTTAACATGCTAATTCTATGTCTCTGTAGTCGTACATTACTTATTTGGTTACTTTTTTATCGAATAAGATTGCATTTCATATTTTCTTGTTTGACTAGTCCTTGCTAAAATATTATTTGGTCTTATGGATATACATATAAATCCAGGAACGAATCCATTTCCTACTTTAATAACATTAATATGTACTTGCTTGTCGAGCTAGCTGATGACTCAATTTGGTGAATCGATGCATTCATACCCCTGCCAATATGGATTGAAGAATTCACATGCAAGCTAGAAGTAGAAAGTGTGCGTTCACCAGCTAGAGGGAAAGTGTTGAAAATCTTAAAAGATCAAGTAATTTTTATTATTATTATAATGCAGATATTACTCAAATATCATTATTATCAAAAATGTATTATTCATAATAAATAGGGATGACGTACTGTGTATAAAACACAAAACTCTAACGAAGATGTAGTTCTTTCTAGTCTCCGTATCTATGCATGTATGCTTTAATATTAAACCACGTTAAACCTTGTGTACATCTTTATCTCTATCCATCTTCTTTTATTTACTTTCACATGGTATCAGGACTTACTTTCTCAAGTCACTTCGATTGGTTGGAAATCAGCATCTTTAATATAGTTGGGTTTAATACTATACATGGAGTATGTTGTATCTCTGTTGTAGTATATGCACACTCTTACATAAAAAGCTATAAATCTTAATGGTCTTTGAGTAGTTCATATCATGCAGCATTATGATGGTGACGTCAAGGACCTCTCTCTGGACTTCACACTTACAGAAGAAGCATTTGGTAAATGGCATGTTGTTGAGCTCAAACTGGGTGGCAAGGATATTTGTGTGACAAATGAAAACAAAATGCAGTATATTCATGCAATGGCAGATTATAAACTCAACCGTCAGGTGTCTTGTAATTTGTTTCCTTTTATCATGAAATCTTGTAAACTTAATATTTAATTTAACCTATTGTTGTAAATTTTGCAGATATTACCCTTTTCAAATGCATTTTATAGAGGACTAACAGATCTCGTATCACCTTCTTGGTTGAAGTTGTTTAATGCAAGTGAATTTAATCAGGTAGTTTCCTCCATACAGGCATTATGTCAAGTAGTTCCGGCCAGTTCCTTTGTTGATAACTTGCTCATAAATCAACAAGAACAATCATGTTTTATTTTCCATGTTATGATTTTGATTTTCACATGTTACTCTTCACGAATTCTGCTTTATTCATGAATGTTACCCAGCATTTTATTCAGTTACTTTCAGGTGGTGACATTGACATTGATGTTGATGATTTAAGAAATAACACGAGATATACTGGTGGTTATTCTGAGGGTAGTCGAACAATCAAACTTTTCTGGGAGGTAATTCCCTTTGGTGGATGTTGCATAACCCTTTTTTCTTTTTCTGTACCTGTAGCTTCTATTTCTCTAAATTTTCAGAAGTTCATATGTTATGTAGAAAATTCCATCACTTAAAGAACTAGCGTTGCATGCTGTACAATTGGACGTGGAAGAGTTTCATGGCCAGAAAAAAAGTAAAGTAATTGCACTTGAGATGTATTAAGAATCTTATAACGATGTTTGGCATTGCTACTTCTTCTCTTTTGTGGGTGACAATATTTTTTTTTTAATCCAATTACATCCCTGGCCTGCAGCTAGGAGCTGATCTTGATATATGAATGAAAGACTTATCTTTTCAAATTCACGTGCTTATAATCTCTTCAATTTTGTGTTGCATTGTGTACATCATTCAAAGCAGACTCAGGTTTGTGTTGATGTTTTTGACAATTTGAGTGCTGCTTCACCCACCACCTAGTGGTCAAAGGGAACAAGTTTCCCTGTCTACTGAGACATAATGTGATTTCACATGCAAAGTTTGGACTTGATGATTGCATGTGTACATGTTTTAAGGAGCAGTATAGTTGAAGTCATGTTCCATTTTATGGTGGATTAACATTTTTCTGTTTGATCTATTTGGAATGTTTATTAGGTAATTAAAGGTTTTAAACCGCATGAACGTTGTATGCTACTCAAATTTGTAACTAGCTGTTCTCGAGGACCATTACTTGGTTTCAAGCACCTACAACCTTCATTTACCATCCATAAGGTATGGTTTGAGATCACATGCAAATTACTTTTAACCTTGGACATAGAATTGGGATCTGTAGTGATTATTTATAAGGCTTGAGGTCATTTCTGTGCATCTTTGAAGAATATTTTGTTCGCTGATGGTATCCAACTGTTTTTCAAGAGTGAATAATATTGATTTCCTAGTGATTAAGTAGTTACTCGTTAGTTTCACAAGTAGATTTGTTTTCCTTTTTAATTTTGAAAAACAACTGAAGAGATGCAATGAAACCTCCAGCAGTAAACAAAAAGAATGGAAGAAGCGTTAATTGACAGTTAATCATGATATTTCTCTGTTTCAATATATCAATCTTATAGTAGATTGATTGATTTCTTTTCATCCTTTCATGTCGCTCCCTACCCAGACCCTGCTTCATCTTGAACTCTGCTATATTATAGTCCATTTTCAATCAATCAGTTGCCTCCCTTGTAGTCATAATCATTTGAGATAGGGCTTCTTGTATCTACTTATTTCATGCCTTTTTTTTTCTTGATAAATTGCTTATGTCATGCCTTTGCAAACACCTAAAGGAGGCAGTTAACACATTCATTGTTAGCTGGTAGGAAATTAAGTGGGGAAATTGGTCATATATAGGTGACATGTGATGCTTCTCTGTGGGCAACAATTGGGGGACAAGATGTGGAGCGGCTTCCGTCAGCTTCAACATGCTACAATACTCTAAAGGTATACTTGCTGTAAACCTCAGGGC
The DNA here is from genome assembly GCA_027564395.1 of Erythroxylum ulei. NCBI lineage: Eukaryota > Viridiplantae > Streptophyta > Magnoliopsida > Malpighiales > Erythroxylaceae > Erythroxylum > Erythroxylum ulei. The sequence continues at coordinate 4,959,810 of JANITX010000006.1, forward strand.
TATCCATAAGTGGCATCTTTCTAACTTCAAATGAGTTTAATAGTTCTTGTTCTCTTTACAGCTTCCAACATACAAGCGTGCTAGCACTCTCAGAGCAAAGCTTCTTTATGCAATAAGTTCCAACACAGGCTTTGAGCTTTCTTAGGGATGTCTGAATATCTTGCTTCCTACTGTTTCAGATGAATTTTTGGCCGGTTGTCATCAAAAAACTTTTAGGTCAAGCTGAATATACTAGACTGTGAGTGCTATCTTATTGCTTGAATTGATTTATGTTAAAGTTTATATAGATTGACAGTTCGTTGGAAGAAAATGGTGAAATAGGATTGTTGGATCTTGAAAAGTGGAGCTTTGTTTTCTGTAATAAATTGTAGGCGAAAGGAAGATATGACCTTGTTGAGTTTTGAATATTTCTGAAGAAAAACAATACAAAGGAATCTTAGTAGATCATTAGTGTATTTGGGCTTATTCCAGCTAAGATCAGTACTCATATAGTAGGCGCCAATTTGATCCTTTTTAGTGCTCGACTGATTCATAGATATTCCTTCAAAATTGCAAAAGCACAAGTGATTCTGGCTATGTGTACGGGTGCAATGAGGCTACTAGTACTACTACCTACTAAGAACTCGTAGCATTTAGACATATGATGCTTCAAAGAATATAATTGAAAGCTTTATCAGAGTAGTTGTAAATGTTTCTAATAGTGATCCGAATAATCTCAAGAAATGAGGGAAGATCCCTGGCTAGCTAGATCAGCGGCCAAGACTTGGTTAGCAGCTTCAGAGGGATGGAAACTATCCCAGAATACATACTGTGTGGCATTGGAGCATGTTCCAATTGACCATTCATTGCACAGCATTGATGTCTCGAATGTACCTGTTCCGCAGCAAGCTTTTCTTGACTCGAAGAAACCTGTTCCAAAAACCGTACTGAGCATCTTATGCAATGTTATTATCTCATCGTAGTAGTCGGATGGTATGATGTATGTGCACTGGTTAAACAACAGTTTGATCATTTAACCCGACCTGTGCTATGGAGTAGACGTGATTCTACTTTAGTATTGTTTTCTCACCTTTAATGGAATAAATCCATTTTATTCCTGGGATCAAACCTACAACTGAGTTAAAAGTTCTATGGTTACTTCATGTTCGGTTTTATGCGTAAAATGATGAACGTTACCATAGTCAGTTGGCTTCAAGACCATGTCCAAGAGAGGTTGGTAGATATCAAAGACCACCAGTGTTAGTCCAGGGAGCTTATGCACTAGGCGTTGAGAAGTGATGTTTAGTTTGTTGTTGAAGGAAATGGCATCGTGGTTTAACCTTTCAACGCACTGGTTGCTTCCCATGCCAAAGAGAGTGATGGCCGCCGGCAAACAACCTGTTGGTGGTAGGCCTGTCACTCCAATCTTTCTTGCTCCTCTTTCATGTAGATTCTGCCTCAATATCATTCTCGTCAGTACAACTACGTTCTCTGATCAAAATAAGCAGCAGAATTTTCACTTGATGCTTTTGAAGTTCACATTATACAACTTTCCGTCCATAAATGTACAAACATATTTCTTGTAAGCATTGTACGTCCTGCTTTTGAAGGCCTGTTCAAATAATAGACTATGCTTTTAACAGATACCAGTGGGGCCAATTTCTTGCTGATGTCTCATTAATTTTAGAAGAGTATAACACTTGATTAAACTATAAGAAAATGTTCTCCTTTTTTTTATTTTTATGCTTTTAATTAAAAAAATCTTAAAAAGCATAACTTTTGATTTCAAACCTACCTTTAGTAGTTGAGAAAAAGTAAATCCAGATTTAACAGCAACTGTATATTGATTTTCAATAATTAAGGGGAACAACTAAAAGTAAAGAGAGCTTGGTTGATGATACCTTAATGAAAGTAGCGTAAGATCTCATAAGAAGGTCCGAGAATTGATCGGGTGTGTAGAGTCCGTAGAGCAGGGGATTGATGTAATAGTTCTGAAGAAAATCACTGCTACCTGTACTCAGAAGATGGATACTACCATTGATTATACCTTTGGTTTTGGCTTCTCCTACCATGTTCACAACTTTTGCTTGGTAGTCCCTGTAGTTTTTGAATTGCTGGCTCAGAGAAATGCTGCCCTGCCAATAACACATACAAGAGCGAATGATTTATTATCCTTCTGTGATGAGAAAAATAAGAGATAGAGAGAGCTCTAAATCGCATTGTTTACATATAATTTGGCTGTCCCATCATGAAGACCCGAACCAGCTGAGGCAAAGTTAGCTCCTTTCAGGAGTTTGTTTCCTGTGGCATCTTGGCCAAGATATGCAGGAGGGTATGAGGTGAAACCAAGAAAATCAGCTGTGCATGAACAGAACAAAACCCATGAGACTAAATGACAAAGGAAAATAAGGTTTGTGTTGTGTTCAGGGGAGATGCTACATTACCAGTGAAGTCTGCCGCCAGCTTTCCGTTGCAGAATCTTCCGGTTGCAGTGTGAGTGACAAAATCCCTTCCATAAGGAGGAAAGTTGGCCTTAATGAGTGTGGTGAGGTCGTTGTTGTTTCCTGCATCAACAACGGAGTCACCAAAGATAAGGAGTGCCGGGACAAGTGTATCACCATCACCACCACGAGCCACTCGGAAAACTAAAACAAGGAGCACGAAGGACGTGGCTGAAACACTAGCACAAACCTTCATTTTTCTAATTCAAATTATTGTCTGCTGAGTGTTGTAATGAGAAAGGCAGTTCGGGAAATAGATATTGGTGGTGCAGACGCTGCTGATCTCTTCCGAAAGATAGTCTGTGAGACATGAAGCAGTTGGAGAAGAATTTTAAAGGAGTCATGACTAAGGTGGCATAACAAACTAGATTCTAGTCAATGAGATGCTCATTTTCTCGGAAGACAACACGTTTGTAGCACAATTCCAAAGTTCCAGCTATCCTGATCCATCTTTGGTAAATGGCGAAAGAATAGTTCGTCTGTCCTCCAAATGTTTAGGAAGAATTTAGTTAAAATTTTAGACAAAGAAATATAGTGAAGGGAAAAGGGTACGACATTATGCATGATTATCCAGAAACAGCCATGCAAAAACATATATAGTCCAATGAAACTCTTAGAAACCACTTTCTCCTGCTGCTGGTGCACAGTTTCTGGTCATTTTGTTCTTGGAGTAACATAATATATATTCTTCAAACAAGTTAAAAAACACAAAGAGTACGCCATAGCAATTGGTTTGAGATAATTTGTTAAATTTCTTCCTCTAAGTATTCTAAAGTCATTTAATATACATAAAGTTATATATTAATAAACTAAAAAAATTATTTATATATATCAACTGTTTATCAATATAAAGTCTCTTATTACCAATAATTAATATGTTAAAAATTATATTAAAGAATAAAAGATACAAATTTTTTGTGGTTTAATTCATTTATAAACTTTTTTTCTATAGTTTCAGTATTTAAAAATTATTTCATATTTAGTAATTATCCCATTAGTTAATCTTTTCGTCAAATTGTTTTACAGAATTGAAATAAATAATTATGCACTAAACATTATAAACTCAGGAATGTTACACAATTAAGATATCACTGACTCGTCCATAATAGACTGAAAATATTCTGTACAACTTTTCAAGTCCTTACTTCCAAGTACTAACTAGCTTCAGTCTCGGAATTGGACAAATCTCCTCAACTTGCAGATCCATTTTAGGACATGTAGGTTGCTTGTTCAATTATAAGATAACTATTGATGGACACTCCTTCACAATGGCCAAAGCACAAGTGATTCTTACTTTGTGTACAGCTATATAGGATATTGGTAGCCAATGAGGTTGCAGCAACTAACCAAGAACTCATAGCACTCAGACATATTATGTATATAAGAAGATAATTGAAAGGCATAATGGTCATAAATGGTTCTAATCATGAACTTAGTGGTCTCAAGAAATCAGGGAGCCTCCTTGTTCAAGTAGATCACCAGCCAAGACCTGATTAGCAGCTTCAGAGGGATGGAATCCATCCCAGAACACGTATTCCGTAGCATTGGAGCATGTACCCACTGATCTGGCATTGCACAGCACGGAGGTCTCTAATGTTCCTGTTCCACAGCAAGCCTTTCTTGACTCGAAGAAACCTGTTCGAAAAAACTTTTTTGAGTGTCTTGTGCAATAGCATGATGTTGTCTGCACTGGTTGAACAACAGTTTGTCCATTGAAATCCTGTGCATATGCTTCTATTGTGGTAAAATATTGACTGGCATGTTTTCTGTAAATTGTGAACCTTACCGTTCTCACTTGGCTTCAAGATCATGCCCAAGAGGGGATTATAGATGTCGAAGACCACAAGTTTTAGGCCAGGGAGCTTATCTATCAGGCTTTTGGAAGTGCTGTTTAATTTTTTGTTGAAGGAGATGGCATCTTGGTTTAATCTTTCAACGCATTGGTTGCTTCCCATACCAAAGAGTGTGATGGCTGCAGGCAAACAACCTGTTGGTGGCAGGGTTGTAACTCCTATCCTTCTTGCTCCCAGTGCATATAAATTCTGCGCCAACACCATTCTTGTCATTGTAACTACATATTCTGACCAAACTAAATTTCCCTTCACTTGATATAATATTCTATTCTATATTGCTATAATTTTGTACCTATAAATATACAGAATTTGAGTTTGATTTGTTCAAATGGTAGATATTTTAGTTTTGACAGGTTGATAAACATACATTCCACTTCATTCAATTGCATTAACTTTCCTAAAAAAATTTCTCAAATTATTTTTCCAAAGAGAACTTGGTTTTGAAATGAACACCACATGTCATGATACCTGAATGAAAGTAGAGTAAGATCCAATAAGAATGTCAGAGAATTGATAAGGTGAGTAGTGTCTGTTAAGCAGGGGGTTGATGTAATAGTTCTGAATGAAATCACTGCTACCAGCACTCAAAAGATGGATACCACCAGAGTATATATTATTGGCTTTGACTTGTCCTACCATGCTCGCCACTTTTTCTTGGTAGTCCCTGTAATAACTCAATTGTTGGGTCAGAGAAATAGAACCCTGCAAAGTTCACAAAAAGCAGTGATTTAGGCTTATTTTGTGTAGATATGAGAGAAAGCTCTAAATCGCAATGTTTACATATAACAGGGCCGTCCCATCGTAAAGACCAGAAGCAGCTGAGGCGAAGTTAGCTCCTGTCAGGAGGTTGTTGCCTGTGGCATCTTGGCCTAGATATGCAGGAGGGTATGAGGTGAAACCAAGGAACTCGGCTGGGCATGAGCCAAAAACAAAAACAAACAAAACACCCCATGAGACTTAAATGAGGCGAAAGGAAATGAGGGTTGCGTTGTGTTGTTGGGAAAATGTTACATTACCAGTGAAGTCTGTGGCCAGCTTTCCATTACAGAATCTTCCTGTTGGCGTGTGGGTAACAAAATCCCTTCCATAGGGAGGAAAGTTAGCCTTGATGAGTGTGTTGAGGTTGTTATTGTTGCCCACATCAACAACAGAGTCTCCAAAGATAATGAGTGCCGGCACAAGAGGATCACCACGAGCCACTGAGAAAACTAAAACTAACAGCAGAAAGGAAGCTTTTGCAAACTTCATCGTTCCTACACCTCAATACCACAAACTGAGCTCAATGTCCTACTTTGAAAAATAAAAAGAAGTAGATGAAGGTGAGGAAGAATTTAAGGAAGGAAATTCCACCGAACGATGGTCAAAGTGGCATAACTATTCAGACTACAGTTTCAATAAAGGTACTTTATTTTCTTGGAACAGTGCATGTTTAGCACACTTCCTAAGGTCCTACTTTTTGTCAGCGTAATTCTGTATTTATTAGGCTTTTGGGATATGTTGAAGATGACACAACTTTTATTTAAGGGATTTTAGGGAAAGGATATGCCTTTTCCTGTCTCTTATCACAATACTGATGATCATTCATAAGCAGCCCTGTAAAAACCTATATAGCCCGACGAATATCTTAGAAACTAAGTTCTACTATTAAACATTCTTTAGGAGGACGGATCTTCTGTTAATTTTTTTTATCCCTATCTTATAAATCTTAGTCATTTATTTATATAAAATTTATATAAATAAATAATTAAAATTGATGAGACAAAATAGAAATCTAAGAAAATGGACAAAACATCCTTGCAGTTTTGGAGGGCTGCACATTTTCTGGCCATTTTGTTCTTGATTGACCAACAATGGTGGCCAACTACTTATGGCCATTTGTCAAAAGGAAAAGACGTATCATGAAGGAAAGTGGTGCTTTGCATGTGTGCTGCGTTCCTCAAGCAATTCGGTGCAACCCCCTACACATCAAAGAAGTTAGAGAGTCAGTATTAGCTAATAGTGCAGATCGAATCATGCATTTCATTAAATATTTCTAACTTAAATTTATTTTAATTATTAAACTTTATTAATCACTTTATATTGAGACTTTTATTGATCTTTTTAATAAAAATTGTCAAAGAATCAAAATAAAAAATAAGATTAAGTTCAAAGATTCCAAATGTGTTTATCCCTTCAAGTTTTAGACAATGGATGAAAAATCACGTATACCAAAAAGCTAAGACCCATCGTCGAATTAGTGTTTACACTGAAAAATGTAGTTAACAAGACTTCTCTTAAGTAATTGCTGATTCGATTTGCTGCCATTCTCAGTTTCTTTATTGCAAACCAAAATGGCATTGCATGTTAAGAATACAAAGACCCATCATTCAGACAAACTCAGATATAAATGATAGACTGACAATTTTGTGTATAACTTATAAAGCTATGTATTGGTAATTACTACTTAAGTCTCCATCTAAGAATTGAGGAAATTTCCTAAATCCATTAACAGGTACTCTTTCTTGTTACTCCATTTGTCGATTCTACTAAGCTACGATACTTTAGAGGGAACGTTCTGTCTTTTGCTCTGAAGTTGGGTTCGGACATATAAATGAAAATTTGTACTGGAGTGTTAAATGCCGCTGCAGAGTACCAATTACAGTTGTTTCAACGATTGAATTTAAGAACTTATCGTGGATTACACCAATTGGCCTTGCCAAAACAGACATAATCTACTATGTGACCCGTGTTAGATCAATCAAGTGCCACTTTGTAGACACCTCTTACCCTTATATTGCTAGAGGCATCACTTGGGATGATGGGATGTTTTCCATTTCTTTCTTTTCTGTCCATCGGATATGTGATGATATCCTTAAAAATATATTGTAAACTTGAACTAGATCAAGCCCCCATTGACATTTAATTGACGACAACTTTTTGTAAGGTTGAGATTGGTTCCACACCCTTTTCAATAATCCAACAAAAGTTCACAATACGAACTATGTCTGAACCTTAATTTGAAGTTTCATTTTAGGCTTTAGTTAACAAATGCCAGTTTCTCCTGAGTCAGATTGTTTATTGTCATATGGCTTCTGATTATAAGCAGAAAGTGCGTTGCCTTTCCTTAGATCTAATAATATTATAGGTTTGATTTTTAGAATTTGTTTATGAGTAGTATTAGTACTTGTGTGTGTACTAAGATTCTCACAAAACATTTATATATATATATAAAATTCTAGAGGTTGTTAGCATGAATGTTTTGTGAGAACCTTGGTATTTTGAGAGCTTAAAATAGGGACATGTTTTAGTTATCTAGTGAGGGGGTAATTAGTTCAAAATCTTCATCACTTGTGCTATTTTGATATTTAGAGGATTTTTTCAATTTTCCAATACATTTACCTTTATATTGGAGGATTTTTTCACATTAAAATCTTATGTGAGTAGATTGTTCTTGGTTGGGTGATCTTAGAGATCTTGTAAGCATTAGTTGGCCTTATCCAGTGGTATTAGAGCCCAATAAGTGGTATCAAAACCTCAAGTATAGAGAATGGCAATAGTTACATGATAAAATTGACGTCGACTAACGACTCAATTTGGAGACCTATGATAGAAGATCTTTTGTATTGTAAGAATCTCTATGATCTAATCGACATTGATAAAAGTATAAAAGATAATGTCTTGTCTAAATTGAAGAAGATGAAAGATACAGAGTGGGAAAAGAAGAAGCGAAAGATCTTGGACACTATTATAGGGTGGATTCACAACAATATATTCAACCACGTATCTCAAGAGACAGATCCTTTCGAGTTGTGGAAGAAATAGGAGGGTCTTTATGAAACGAAGACTACTCACAACAAGATTGCCTTGATTAAAAGGCTTGTAAACTTGAAGTTGAAGTATGAGAAATTAATATTGGAGCATCTCAACAATTTTCATGACATCATCAATAAATTAACCACTATGAAGATTATCCATGATGATGAATTATAAGTATTGTTCTTGTATCAGTAACTTCATTATGAATGGTATGCTTTCTTTAGATATGATCAAAAAGAGCACGTTCAATTGAGATATTAGGAGGAAAAAGATCGGTGTTGACAATATACAGGCTCTTATGATCGAAAATAGAGAAAGAAGCGAGATAAAAGATTCGAAAAGGCAAGGCAAGTAGGAGTCAAAAGATGGCAAGGAGACCATAATGTGTCAATACTACACCAAAATTGGTCACATAAAGAAATTCTGCTATAAGTGGAAGAGATACAAGAAAAAGCAAGACAACCAAAAGTATAGATACAACAACAAAATTGTAGCAATGACATCAAGCACAAATGAGGAAATGTCATCAATTTATGTGACCAATGAGGGTCTCCATATTAGTTACTTATATTTAGAGTGGTTTGTTGATACAAGGGCATTTTATCATTATATTCCAAGGAGAGAGTATTTCACTAACTATTGAAATGGTGATTTTAGAAGTGTGCAATCAAAGCTTCACTAGTATCGTCAGCATAAGAGACATCCAAGTTTAAATTGACTATGTTAACCGTAAGAGGTGTACGACACATTTTATACTTGCATCTTAATTTGTTGTACACAAATGTGCTTGATTAAGAGGGATGTTGACATATGTTTGGTTATTGCAAATGGAAGATATTTAAAGAAGCATTGACAGTTGCTCGTTGCGAGTTGTGCTATGCTTTGTACAAGACACACTTGAAGGTATTTGCTAGATAATTACATGTTTAGGAAAACACTACACTAGATTTGTGGCATCGAAAATTTGGACACAATAGTGAGAAGGAGATCAAGTTGCTTATTGAAAAATCACTTATCCTTACAAAGACTACGATTTCTCTTAACCTATATGATCATTACATGGCCGGAAAAAATCATTAGGTGTCTTTCCATAAGAAGTCTACAGGGATGAGGAAGAAGTTAGAGTTAGTGCACTCTAACATTTGTAGTCTTATGAAGGTGGGGTCCATAGGTGATAACAAGTACTTTATTATGTTTATCAAAAATGTTATAGGTTTTTATGCTAAAAACAAAAATCAGGTGCTAAAGACCTTTCAGAGATTTCATACCATGGTGGAAAGGGAGACAAAGAGGAAGTTAAATTGTCTTAGAATCGAAAATAGAGAGGAGTATATCTCTAATAAGTTTGAAGAATACTGTGCAAGACATGGCATAATACATTAGAAGATGGAATCTGGTACCCCACAACACAATGTTATTATCGAAAGGATGAATATAACCATTATGGAGAAGGTTCGATGTATGCTCTAAATGTTGAAACTATTGAAGTCCTTTTGGTGTTAGATAATTTAAGCCAATATTTACGTGATCAATAAAACTCCTTTAATCCTTTGGAGTTTGACATTCTTAAGAGAGTGTGGAAAAGGAAAGATCCAATTTATTCAAATATGAAGGTGTTCAAATAACAACCTTTTAAGCACTTGTAAAAGGAGTAAAGATCAAAACTGGGTTTAAATACTACTCTTTATGTTTTTGTTGGATATATTGATGAGGAATTCGACTATAGTCTCTACTATCTATAAAAGCATAAGTTTGTTATAAGCAAGGATATAATCTTCTACGAGCATGAGATGGCTGGAGATTGCATCAAATAAGGCAATACAACTTTCGACAGTTTGTTATTCATTATTGTGGATTCTACACCTGTTCCTAATTCTATTAATCATCCTATGAGTGAAGAAGGGGAACATGAGCTTGCATAGGATAGTAATGATCAGGGGCAATCTAATGGTGATGAGTCATATGAGACACATCATGTGGATGATAAAGAACAAGAGCAGGGGGAGCAACCTGCTTAAGTGTTAGAAGATGTCCAACTTCGAGGTCAACTAGAGTGAAGAGAACATCAATAAGAAACTGATAAGTTGAATCTATTTCTAGAGTACATGCTTGTGTTCGGAAGGCACATGTTCTTATCAAGTGTGCATGTAAAATCTTATTCTTTTGATATTTAGAGACAATTTTGATAGATAGAAGTTGTATAGGACATAAACGCATAATGATAGAAGATTTTTAGTCTAAATAACTTTCATCAACTATAGTTTTATTAAAATTTGATTTCTAGAATTTGCTTAGGATTTGTGTGTGCGCGCGCGCGTGCACTTTTTGAGCTCTCGAAATTACTAAGGTTCATATAAAAGACCTTCTAACAAGCTCTAGAATTAAGTACAAATTGATATATATATATATATATATATATATATATATATAGTGAAAAAGCTTAAAAGAGAGGTTCTCCTATAGATGTCTTGTGATGGAGTGACCAGTATAGAATCTTCATCACTTATATCTTGATATTTTGAGAATTAGTAGATTTTTGTCGGTTTGTCTTATGGTTTTTACCTCTACTTTAAGGTGTTTTCCATGTTAAAATCTTATGTTCATAAATTTTCAATTATGTTTATTATTTGAGTACTTTATTATTGGTTGAGGGATCTCAAAGATCATTTGAGCTCCAATAAGTGGTATTAGAGTCTAACCATTTTCTCAAAATGATAACTGATAAAAAACATATTTTTCCTATTCACTAAATACAGTGGTTAGGATGTTTTCCCTTTCCCTCCATCTTTTATTGCTTGAATAATAATCTAATACTTTTTACAGAAATAAAATGTAAAAAATAATAATAAGGTTTTTTATTTCTTGCCAAAAGATTTATTTAATCACAAATTAATTTAAAAAGAAAATTATAAATTGGAAAAAGTGCATATTATCACATAAGAATTACATAACATTAAAAAATCAAACTCTTAAAAAATAAGTCTTCTAACTAATTTATTTGTAATTCTTAAAAATTTGCATTCAACACTCTTTCTTTTTTCTACAAATTGCATGGTCTTTGTCATAAGAATTTATACAAAGTTTTAGTAAGTTTCTTGGTTAAGATATTAGCACTTCAATTATCTATTTTGTAGGAAATTAGTTTTATTTTTCCTTGCTTTTATATTTCTCTCACAAAATAAAGTTTCAATTTAAAATATTTTGTTTTATCATAAAAATTTAAATTATTTGTAATTGAAATTACAATTAGTTGTACACAAATATTTGCGTTCTTCCTTTTTTCTTCATATTTTACTTATAATTTCCTACTTTTGTTATGAATTGAGTTATGGCTTTTTAATTCTCAAAACTACGAGAAAATATCATAACTAAAAGGGTTAATTTAAAAAAAATCTCAAACTTTCATTAATTTTTTAATTATAGTCCAAACGTAAAAAGTAGCGATAAAATGCTCGAACTTTCAATTCTTTTCAATTCTAGCCTGACGTTAGTGTCACCATTATCTTTGCTAATATGGCAGTGTCACGTGTACAAAGACCCTTATTAATAAGACATGTCAGCAGTGGTTAAGATTCAAAACCCTGCTTAGTTAAACGACGTCGTTTAATCAGTTTAATTGATTTGATACCTTATTGTTTAGATCTTTCTTGTCACCTCCAACCCCACCGGGAGTTACAAGTTTGACTATTTTCTTGCTAGAGGACAAGGTCAGGTGGTTGAGGGAAGCGTTGTTGGAGAGTTGAGACAATAAGATCTGTGATAGTGATTGCATCGTCGTTTACCAATGTTGCATATGAGCAACTTCTTTTAGATAAGGATGAGCAGTTATAGATGCAAAGTGGCAGCGGCAGAGGAGGTGGAGGTGTTGGTGTTGGAAATAACCCTTTCCATGAAGCTGGTTCAGGAGGTCTTCCATTCTTCAATTTGCCTCCCAACGAGCAGTTACCGATGGATGGGCCAGGAATTCCAGTGGTAGGGCTCCATCTTGATCAAAATCAAAGAGTACAAGGATGTTAGCGATCTGTTGGAAATGTGGCTTAATTGTTTATGAGAAAAAAATATGTGGTTTTTTTGTTGAATTAGAGCAATTTGCAATGGCAGAAACTACGTGGATTAATCAATGGATCATAAAAGGTCAACAACATAATTGTTGATCATCATCTTCTTTTACTAGTACCACTACTTCCTTTCTTTTGTGATGTTTTTTAGGGCAAACTCTATGGTTTTTGCTGGAAATAGTATTCTTGTTCAATATGGGAGGTTGTAGTTAGCCACATGTATGGGTTTAGTGTAGTCTATGTGCATAAACCAAGGGAATAGTGGGCTTACTTCTCCGTGTAATTTGGGAATTGTTCTCAAGCTCGTTAATGGAGGCTTTCAATGTTGTTGTTTTGATGACAATCTGTGAATCGAATGACACAAGACAAAGAATGACGACTTAATGAAGTTTTGGATTTGGTAGGTTCTGCAAATTAAAGAAGAAAAGGGGTTATATCATTTGAACATAGCACGTCATCTTCTAAATTGATTAAACTACATCTTTTAACTAATCAGGGTTTGAATCTTAACCACTGTTGATGTGTCTTATTAATGAGGGTCCCAGTACTCGTGGCACATCAGCAAAGATAACGGTAACATTAACGTCGGACTAGAATTGAAAAAAATTGAAAGTTTAAGCATTTTATTGCTACTTTTTAAAGTTCAAGCTATAATTGAAGATTTGACAAAAGTTTGGGATTTTTTGTAATTAACCCTAACTAAATAAAATAATAATTTAAAATACTTCTCATGTCATTAATACAACTATCCTAATTACTATCAAAATAATTATAATAAAAGTTTTAATTAACCGATCTCCAAATCTTAATAAAATGTTCATTTATATATCTAATATTTCTTTTTGTCATTTAAAAAAAATTACCATAATAGTGCATTTATCTTAAAAGGTCTATATAACATTTATAATGTCTGGCCTAATTCCAGTAAAGTATAATGAACATTCTATTACATTCTCATAAAGTCTTTTGTTAACTTATCATCTCCACTTTCCTTACAAAAATTTCTTTTTTATTCATTTTGAATTACAATTGGTTTACATTCCACCATGTTAAACTTCTCATTTTGTTTAGTTATATCTCCATATCAAGGGAAAATGATATTCTCCCAAGATTATTCATATTAAAAACATCTTTCATTTTCTTTTTAAACTTCTCCTTATTCTCTAAACGGTCCCTGTTATAAGCATATCACCAATAAAATTAGTACTAATATTTCATTATAAGTTTTCATGACATACAAAGTAAATTAATTACTAAAATAAAGGAGCAATAGCCAATATTTAGATTTTTTATAAAACCTAAGTCAAGTAAATGAACATCAATCTTACTATCTTAGACCTTTGGTGTTTGTTTTAGGTCAACAAAATGAAGTCACCATGTAGTCCTTAAAATCCTGGCTAATTGTACTATCAAAGAATCTATTTAGATTGAAATTTGTAGGAATATTGGATTCTTCAATGCCCATCAACTTGATAAAGAAATTCATTGTTAGTTCCTGCATTTTACTCTGATCAGTAAAAAAATTCCCCACATTTTCTTGAAGCTCTATTATTTTATTCCCATTCATTCTTGCCAACAAGGAAGAGTGAAAAAATTTGGAGTTGGTATCTCTCTCTCTTAACAAGTTGATCCATGCTTTCTCTTTTAAAATTGAGTTATGCAGATTAAATGCTTCTTAATCCTCTTTCAATATCTAAGTTTATACTACTCTCATAGTATTGTTATGGGGAAATTATAGTAGTTCTCTTAATCCTCTCTTAGTTTGTTCTTGGTTTTAGTAATTCCTTTGATTTACTCTATAGTAAATCTCGTCATAGCCAATTTGACAAGTTTAAGCTTCTTTATAAGTTGGAAAGCCTTATAACTTGCCACTTCTTGATTCCAGCTAGTAAGCATTATGTCTTGAAAACCATCTCTTAAAGTTAAGCCATTAAAGAATCTGAAAATAGTTCTAGAGGTTTTAAAAGGCAAGAAGTTTAGAATATGTATGCAAGAGTGATTATAATAGGAATTTTCTCCAAATTGTGCATAAGATTGTGGATATTGCTTTTAACCAATGTTGGTTAACCAAAACTATATCTAGCTTTTTCCTTATTAACAAGCCTCCTTATTGCTTATTAGTCTAGGTAAAATATCTCCCTGTGAAGGTAAGATCCACCAAGTCTACCTTTTGAACCAAGTCAGTGAATTTTCTATAAGTATCCAAGTTATATTTCCTACCACTTTCTAATTCAAGAGGGGATATGGTGTCATTAAAATCTCCAGTTAGTGACCAAATATTTGTAATGCCTACTTGTATGGCTTTGAGATCTTCCTATAATTTTTCTCTTAAGAATGAGAAGTTTGATGCACATATTACTATCAACTCATACTTAGAATGCACACTATAAATTTGGCATTTCAAATGCATAAATTGATCACTTTCACAAATTACTTACATTACTACCTTGTCTAAATTATAAACACGTAATATTCTTCCATTGTAACGAAGCTTATGATTTGAAAGACTTTTCCATTTAGTTTCCAAAAACCTGAGGCAATTCTGTAACTGAGGTAGCTTTATTTTAATTTCAAGGAGCCTTATTATACAAGGCTTCTTATCAAAAATAACCTCCTGTATAGCTAACTTTTTAAGAGGGTCATTCATCCATCTAACATTCTATATAAGAACTGTCATTTTTATCAGGGAGCTGATCCCCTTTTAGTTTATTTTCCCTTTCCTTTTTAATGATTTTCTTTTGGAGTTTAAAGAAAAATGCTTTTCTTCTTCCTTATCCATAAGTGTCCCCTTTGGTATTGAAGACTTCTCCAAGCTTGTTTTAGGAATACCATTCTCCTTTTCCTCTAGCTGAGAGTTAACCTGAGTAGCTACATTTTAAATCCCCTCCATCACCTCAATTATTTTTGTCTCAATCTCATCGTTTACCCGCTTCTTAGTGTTGTTGAGTTCCTTTTGAGTGTATATTACCATGCTTTCATCATTTCTTTTTTTTGAAAAATTTTCCAGTTGCTTTCCATTTTCTGTTGACATTGTTAGTCTTTTAAGGATAAGTAATGGGGATGTCAATCCTCATCATTTCTCTTTCCTCTTCCAATTTCATAACTAGGATACTCACATGCAATCTAGAGTCAACATAGATTTTGGCAAACCAAATTCTCTCCATGTTAGCTATCTGATTATCCATACATATTGTCTTTCCTAGGGAGCTAGCTAGGAAGCTTAACCCTTCAATTGTCCATAATTTTAAAGGAACATTTCGAAAATTAATCCAAATAGGGATGCTATCTATATTCCCTCTATCACATTCTATACTTAGGTTCCATTTCTGCATGAACATAAGCTGACCTCCAACATACCAATGGCCTTGCTCAAGTATCTCATTTAGATAAGGTTAAAATTTGAATAAGAAAGTTCCATCTTCCATCAACAACGTCTTCTTTAACCCTTTCTTCCTTCACCTTGTTGTCACATAGGTAACAACCACTAGGAATGTAGGTCTTCTACTATAAAAGATCCATTCTAGAGCCGAGGACCAAACTGTAAGCCCTGCTTTAAGTAGCTCTATAAGTGGAGTAAGTGCGCCATCCACCATCACATCCTAAAAGTGCTTCAATTTGCCTTTGTTATACTAGATATCCAATTCGTTCTTCTAGGCTCCAGTAGGTTGTTTTTCTACTTTTGAATAAAAAAGGGATCTATTCTTGTCATTCTCAGCAAGAATAGGTTAAGTTAAAGGTTCTCTATGTTTAACACCTTGAGCTTTAAGGGAGAGTTCATGAAACTCCTCCAAACAAGTTTGGTATAGATACTTCACCACTTACATCCTTAGCAAATTGCAAAGCCAATGTATGGCCTTCCATGGAGAAAATCTCTTAGAGGGTTACACCAAAGTTTTGCACCAGGAAGGAAACAAACCTATCGAGGGGGTTAACTTTCCAAAAAATGATAGTTTCAAGGGTAAAAGCGCAAATTAAGAAGAGAGAAGGAAGATAAAATTTTCAACAATGGGAAACTGCTTAACTTCAAACTTTTATACCATATATTTCCTTAGTTTATGACCTAATTCATGGAAGAAATTTTTTGGCCTATAACATACTTTTTACATGTTTTTGTAGTTGCAATGTATTGAACCTTTATGATAGAACGAGTCACACTTATTTAGATATTAGATTCCCAAAACATAACTCCCTTGTAAAAGTAGTTAAATATCCTAAAGTTAACTTTCTCAAATCAATATCTTCAACCATGTCAATATCTGTATATCTTTCTAACACATGCTTTCCATTACTAAAGCATAAGCATGTATCAACGTATCCATTTTATAGTAGTCTAATTTTCTTTCCTAGGTTATACAAAAATTGACTCATAATACTAACTGTATGAGCAATATCGAGCTTGGTGCATACCATAGCATACATGAGACTGCCAATTGCACATGAATATGGAACCCTTTTTACTCTTCTTTTTCGTTCTCACTTATTAGACTTTGCTTCTTACTCGATTTTAAATGTACAATATTAGAACACTGACTGGATTGGCTTTGTCCATATTGAATTTCTTAAGGACTATGTCAATGTATGGCTTATGAGATAGCCATGATAGCTTGTTGGAGTGATTTTGAGTTATCTACATTCTAAAGATCTGATTCAACAGTCCCAAGTCCTTCACAGAGAAGGATTTGGTCAATTAGCTAACAATTTTCTTCTTATCATATCCAACAATTATCATACCATCGATACAAAGTAGAAGTATGATAAAATCATCACCATCATACCTCTTTATAAGGATTTGGTTAATCAGCTAACAATTTTCTTCTTATCATATCCAACAATTATCATACCATCGATATAAAGTAGAAGTATGATAAAATCATCACCATCATACCTCTTTATAAATACATAATGGTTAGTGTGAGTCTTTTTAAAATGGTGTTAAGTCATAAAAGAGTCAAATTTTTTGTACCATTACCTTAGTACTTATTTAGGGCAATTAAGGCTCTTTTTTAATCGACAAACCAAGTGTTATTTACTCGAAATTATAAAACCCTTAGGTTATTCCAGAGA
>JANITX010000006.1:5178705-5197271 GCA_027564395.1 Erythroxylum ulei
TCCCCTCTCCTCCTCTGTGTTTGGACGACGCGCCAACCAATAGCCGAATTTGGGAACGTTTCCGAAGACTCGTGAAAGGTCAGGGTAGTTTTACCCTAGATGAGGGGCGACTCTCAACGACTAAGAGAATGCGCTTTTTGTAATAATTTTGCTCCTTAATTGGATAAGCCCAAACGACGTGTTTAACTTCTGGTACTTTTGATTACACCCATGTTCAAAAAAAAAAAAAAACTTCTGATACTTTTGTCACTTAGGTCAAGCTTTGCCGCTTACTTATAGGCCACTATTCCCTTTGCATTCTTTTACCTTATTAATGAATTTTTTTTTAATTTCTCAAAAAAAAATCTATCCAGCTCATTCAATATAGCAATTCCAATGGACCCATATGGATGATCCAGTTCAATAGTCCAATGAACAAAATGTTGTCATAACCCAATGAAATTAGAGTGAATTATTTTCAAGATCTACAGACAAAACAGCTGCCTAAAGTTCTCCATTTTCCGGTTGAGTAGAACAAAGAATGGCTGATTCCACTACGACGGTGCTGGAGCGCAAACCGCCGGCGGCGGAGCAGAAAAAATCATGGGGAGATGAGGTGGACGAGGACGACGAGGAGGAGAACCCCAGCGTAGGAGACGATATAACCAAATCGGAGGATAAAGTTGTCTCTGAGTTGAAAGTCGACGAGTTGAGCATAGCCGACGACAAGAAGGTTAACAAGTTCCTGGATGACCCTGAAGACTCCAATATTCAAGCTGTAAGATCTCTCTTAAAGTCTCTCTTTTTTTTGTTAATGTTGCGAATTTGAGTTGGTGAATACAGTAAGATGGCTTTATTTTCTCAGTAGTTTTTTGTTTGTACAAACTGTTTCTTCAATTGATTGAAGTACCTGATTTTTCGTACGTTTGTGCCTTGAGAGTATTATAGGGTAAACTTTGCGTTATAGAACATGAGCTAGTCTTTCTCTTTTCACTGATATGGATCCTCCGTAACTGAGATTTGGATCCAAAATCATATCTTTATATGATATATAGTCAATTTGAGTTAAAAATTTACGTCTTAAGAGGTAGTGATAAGTACTTTAGAGTTGTTCATTTAGCTATAGTGACATCATTACTTTACATACCACCAACTGTGGCGGCACTAGAGTTCCTGTTACTTGACTTATTTTGGTTGATTTGCTACAGGTTACTACTGGGGATACTCCCTATACTTCAGCAGCCACATTTGAAGAGTTAAACCTGTCACCGGATTTGTTGAAGGGTTTATATGTGGAGATGAAATTTCAGAAGCCAAGTAAAATCCAGGCAATTAGTCTTCCCATGATCTTGAATCCTCCTTATAAAAACTTGGTAGCACAAGCTCATAATGGTTCTGGTAAAACCACTTGCTTTGTTCTGGGTATGTTGAGCCGGATTGATCCACAGTTGAAAAGAACTCAAGCTCTTTGTATTTGCCCTACAAGAGAGTTGTCAATTCAGGTTAGGTTTTCATTCTCATTTATCTCTTGCATTCAATTTTCATTATGGTTTTCCTTTCATCCATAAATATCCAAGAGGGGTTGCCTGAGAATTTGAAATAAGATTTGGGACTTATTATACGAAGCACATCATGGTAATGTTGAAGTGACCATCCAGCTTAGGTTCTCAATAGTACACTTGAATAATCATCTAAGTATGTTGAAGTGACTAACTCCAAAGAAGTGCTTATTCTGGACAGTATTTCAAACAGAGTGGCTTTCTCATCCATCCTCTCGAATAGCTATTATGCTTTCTAGTTATGAGATTGTCTGGTAGTGGCTTAGCATTTAAGTTTATCGCACTTAAGTGAAACCTTGGATTGTGCTTTGACAGTAGCAAATGCTTCTTACAGAATTTAGAAGTTCTTCAGAAAATGGGAGTGTACACCCAAATAACTACCGAATGTGCTGTGCCTATGGACAACACAAGTGGAGAAAGATCCAAGTTCCGGCCTCCCATCATTGCGCAAATAGTGATTGGCACTCCTGGTACAATTAAGAGATTAATGTCCCAGAGGAAATTGAGTGTTGGTGATATCAAGGTTCTTGTTTTTGACGAGGCTGATCACATGCTGGCCAGGGTAATTTAGCTGCAATGCTAATTTAGCTCATCACATTGTGTGATTTTGAAACTTACCTGCATTGCATATTTTAGTTGGTTGTTTTGCTGTTTCTCAGCACTTAATATTTCACCTTCTTTGTTATATTTAATCACTGATATGGGGGAATTGTAGTCCAAAGAAGTTGGTAATACATACTGTTTGATGCTTTTACAGTTTTAATTGGTTATGTTTCTTTGAATTTTTTTATGCTTTGAGAATCTTTGTGTAAAGGTTAGATTAATTTTTAAGAAATCTGAGAGATAATTTGGGGCCTTAAAGTGCTTTTTCAGCCCCATCACTCACTGACCATGTTTAACGGTACAAAGTACTAACCGGGTCTTAACATAGAGCTCCTTGGCTTTGATGCCCTGAAACCTCACAGATGGAACCAATTGACTTCTTTTTCCTATGTAGTTACATATATTATTTGCCTTTTGCTTTGTAAGTGACTTAATTCTAATTGTTGGAATTTGGTAGGACCTATAAGTACTCCTGATCTAGTTGTTTAGTTAAGATTTTGAGCAGACAATCATGCTTCTTGGCAATTTTGAGCTGAAGAAAAATTTTGGGGATAAATTGTTAGGTCTACATCTATAGAACTGATATCATGTCTTATATAATCATGCTATTTAATGCTTAGGTTATTAGTTTATCAACATATGCCAAGTTGTATATTCACGTTCCAAGTGTGTTTTTATATTTTGTATTTTATCACTTGGTACATTTACCTCCCTGTTTTATCTTAATCACTCCCTTCATTGGCCACCCCTAATGCGCCTTACACTATTAAATAAAACTGAGCATACACACTCCAACAACCGTGAAATTATGTGCATGCACACAATCACTTGAAATAAAGGCGCTTTGATTGTTGACTAAACAAAGTATGGGTTATATTGGTAACTGTAATGTTACTTTAACTATCAATATGCTGAACATAACATCTTCTAGGGAACTGTCTGATGCGTGTTTCCTGAAGAAAGTAGTACACTTTTGGTTTTGAATTTCTCCATTGATTGTTGTTTTTAACCTATTTCCAAGAAATCAATCTAATGTTTTGGTTTGGTGGGATATCTAGGGCCAAAACTGGTTCCATAATTCATGTTCACTGGGGGCAGTCTTATGTGGCAGTAATATGATGCTGCATGTATTTAGCTCAAACTTAATGAGGAAAATCCTTTTGTTGATTAAGATTAAATTGTTGCAGGATGGATTTCAAGATGACTCCCTGAGGATAATGAAGGACATTGAGAGGTCCAATACAAAGTGTCAGGTCTGTGAAGTGCTCAATATGCTGTGACATATTTCTGCATTATCATATTTTTCCCATGCAAATGATACCTTCTCATTGAAATATTAAACCAAAACAAAAGAGGAAAAAAATAAAATTAAAAGGGAAGGGCAAGAACAGGCTTATGTTTATACTTGCATATAAAGGCAAACGGGTGCTGAGGACTACAACACTAAGTCCCTGACTTGTTACCAGGTTCTTCTGTTTTCTGCGACTTTTGATGAGGCTGTCAAGAATTTTGTTTCAAGGACTGTGAAAGACTATAATCAACTTTTCGTGAAGAAGGAAGAACTTTCATTGGAGTCGGTAAAGCAATATAAAGTAAATTGTCCTGATGAACTTTCTAAAATTTTAGTGATAAAAGATAGAATACTAGAATTCGGAGAGAACCTGGGGCAAACAATCATATTTGTTAACTCAAAACGTAGTGCCAGTATGTTGCATAAGGCACTTGTGGACTTTGGTTATGAGGTCACAACTATACATGGTGCCCTTACTCATGAAGACCGGGACAAGATAGTTAAAGAGTTCAAGGATGGATTGACACAAGTTCTCATATCTACTGATCTTCTTGCTCGAGGGTTCGACCAAAGACAGGTGCACTTTTCTATATTTCAAGATGATTTTCCTACAAGCTAGTGATTTTGGTGTTTAAACTGGCAATTCAGATATTTATGTCGTTCACTTGCAGGTTAATTTGGTGATCAATTTTGATCTACCTGTGAAGTATGAAACTCCTAATGAACCTCATTATGAAGTGTACTTGCACAGGATTGGTAGGGCTGGACGATTTGGCAGTAAAGGTATTTTTTTTTTTTGGTTCTGGTGCATTTTTGTCTACTTTTCTCAGTGTATTGAATATAAACTGGAATCTATAAATTCCATGTCTGAAGTTTTGTCTCATTTCAGCTTCCTTTTACTGGTTTGTAGTAATTGATAAACAATGTGGCATTACTACTTGCGAGTAAATTATCTGATTATGAATGTTTTGTTGGATCCTGCAGGCGCAGTTTTTAATTTCATAATGACTGATAGGGACCATATGATCATGGATAAGATTGAGAAATATTTTGGCACTCAAATAACTGAGGTAATGTTGCCATGTGCTTATCGAATGCTTATTCAATTCTTGCTTTGTGGTTCAGGATAGGTGAAACGGATCCTTTTAGATAGCTCAAACTAGATTTAACTGTTTCCTATTTAAATTACCTGGTTTAAGTTTTGTTTCTTTGAAGCGATATCCAAAAGTTCAGAGTACATATTCAGCGTTATGGTATAGGTGAAACGGATCCTTTTAGATAGTGCCCTGCGAACTAGATTTAACTGTTTCCTATTTAAATTACCTGGTTTTAGTTTTGTTTCTTTGAAGCGATATCCAAAAGTTCAGAGTACATATTCAGCGTTATGGTATAAGTTTTTTTTTCTTTTTCCCTTTCTGTGTAATGCAGGTAACTTCCTGGAGCAGTGATGAAGACTTCAAGGTTGCTCTTAAGGCAGCTGGGTTGGTCTGAAGTTAATTTAGAGCCGATTTGAGAGCCGTTAGAGAATGTTTATTTGAGTTCTTGCAACAAGCAGAACAGACTACTGGTCAATTGTGTGAAAACTGAAAGCACTCTTCTTGTTTTATCTTTACCCATTAAGAGATATAAAGGAAAGAGCTGTTTAATACTTACACGATACCCTACTGTTTATATATATACAAAACTAAATCCAAAGAAAGACAAGAAACAATGTTAGAATTGAACCTGCTCAAAATGTTCTACATTATTGTAGGACCATATCATCGAGACTGGGCAGAGGAAACCTCAAGGTCGCTGCAACGCCGGTCAGCTGTGATAATTGCTCTCCTGTTACATTCTTGGAGGAGACGATGAACGCTTTCCCACCTGTTTCTCTCACCGATCTAACCAACTTCTCATACTTCTCTCTGCTCATATTATCATTACTCCTGAATAGCTCGTCTGTGATCAAAAGTGTATCAATTGCCACCAACTCTTGCGCCATTTCTACGTGCTTTGGACCATAGCATGCACGAGCATAATCATCCAACAGCCTATCCGTAACCTCCTTGAAAGCCCTTATTTCTGTTACGTGCTTCACGTCTTTGATCAGATGCATCACAGCTTGAACGTGTAAAACCTCCTTTAAGCTAGTGGTCTTACTCGTGGTAACCAAAATTATGCTTGATTTCTTGTTTTCAATTGACTTAAGCTTCAACCTTCGCGCTTCTGACAACAAATAGCTCCTGAACTCATCTTTCATGGAATCAGAGCTACCAATGGCCATCCCACTTATTGCATTGAAATCAAAATTCTTCACGCAAGTGTTGAAAAGGGTTTCGAAAATTTTGGTCGAATTATTCTTCTTGTTTGTGCTCAACCCTTCAACCTTGGCCCGGATGGTTGCTTCTTTTCTCCCTACTGAATACACTTGAGCGAATCCTTCTTGCATGAGAATTACGGCTAAGCCAGCCCCAGAAGCTTTGTCACGACTCTCGTGCAAAGCTTCAATGTCGATCACACTCCAAGCCTCTTTCCTTAGAAGGAACTGCTTGTTTTTCTCTATTTCCAATGTATGGAACGCCCCGATGGGTACATGCTCGTTTACGGTCAAGTTCTTGCCACTAATGCGCAAACTGCTAGAATGGTTTTTGGTGAAATCAACAGCCGTGACTTTGACGTCGAGGATGACTCTGACGCGCGAGCAGCTCTTAACATTGCCGGAGTTGGTGTTTTGCACGACTTTACGAGTGGTTTCAGCAGCAACAACGTCTCTGGGTTTGATCAGGTTATGGATTAGCCATAGGTCGTCAGGCTCCTCAGGGATGATCTTGACCGTCCCTGGTTGATTTGGAGATATTTGCTCTTCGGTAAGCTTCATATTCGGGTTCTCTTGATGGCTCGTAATGATCCTGAACTCGATCTAAAATAACGGGAGTCTTGGGTCCTCGCTAAAGTCCTGGAAGTTTTTGCGGATGGGTGTGTGATCCTAATTTCTCTTTTTTTGAAGGGAGCTCACTGGTTTGGCATGGGCATGGCTACCTTATTTTCTAATATTAAAACATCGACATAATTAGAATATGATGTAAATAAATTCGTCTTACAATTTTTATAATTTTATTGCAATTCAAACTCTCACAAAAATAAAGCTATTTATGAATATGATGAACTTGACGTCAGGATTTGTCCACAGTCAAATCTGTTATTCTTCTTTTTAAGTAATAAGATAAACACCATTCTTTTAAATATCATTTCATTCTTTGATGGTTGGTCGTTTTACAGCTCTATTGAAAAACAGAAAGCAGATGCTTATCTTAATTAGTTTAAAGTTGCTGTCAACTGACTTAAAATATTACTTCATGTAGCTAGCCAGTATGTATGATTCGGAGCAAAATGGATTGCACGTCAGGATAGTGCTCATCCACTTCTAATCTAAATCATCTATAAATCTGCTTCTTGTCAACTTTTCCGAGATATCCTTTTCTCATCTTTTGTAAAGAAAGAAGAATGGCGGCCTTGGCCTTGATGTGGTTAGTTGCAGCCTCAGTCTTGGTGGGAACCACCAATTTGGTCATGGGGTTGGAGGAAGCTGCAGGGTTCATACATGTTGGTGGCAAAGCAATGTGTCAGGATTGCACTAAAAACTACAATGCGTGGATCAATGGTGATAGGCCGATTAAAGGTGCCTCTCTCTTTTCCTTCTTTGCTCTTTTGTTTAAAGTCTTATTAATATTGAGATTTAAATTGAAAAAGATCTGTTGTCCTTTTACTAGTGTGCCTTACGGCCTGTAGTAATATGCATTGGAATTGGATGCCAAAGTCTGAGACGCGCCTAATCAGTTTGGTGTGGTTTTGTTAATTATGTGGCTGCATTGCAGGATGCAGGGTGTCTCTTACATGTATGGACGAGAGAGGAAGAGTCATATATTATGGAAGTGATGAAACGGATGAACAAGGTCAATTCGAAATGACAATGAACAAGGTCTTAAATGGGAAAGAATTGAAGGAGAAACTGTGTTCGGTTAGGTTAGTGTCATCACCAGACCCTACTTGCAATGTCCTCACAGATTTCGCCGGGGGCAAATCGGGAGTCCAGCTTAGGGGACCTACCTTGGTTTACCGAGACCTGATTAAATACGTGCTTGCGCCATTCTATTTCACCAGCCCTACTTGTGATCGACCTGATACTACTCAGTCTGATGGCTATACCAATCAAGGAAGCCAATATTGATCAGTATTTCCCAGTTAAAGTTATAGTCTACCACATGTTTCTCTTTTCATTCTGTATTCGATAACCTTAATTAATTACCTTATTAATTATTATGCATGTTTTTCTGTCAAGTATACTTTAGCTTGTAAACATCATAATCAAAGCACTAAGTTTGAGTCCTACCAACTTGTCATCCATGACAAAACCCAACTTGTAATAATGAAGGTCAAAGGCACACGAAGTATAGTTCTCATCCATTTGATCTTAAAACAGTATTGCAAACTACTCAGGGAGCCTGAGAACTTCTGTAAACTTGTGACATGGTAGCACTCACCAAGAACCTTCAATCACCTCACCATACAATATGATTTCCACTATCCACTGCCACTTTCAATGATTAAGTAGGATTCACAATGGATAGGATTGACATTCTGTTTTTTTGAAAAACTTGTGATACGAAGAATATGGGCCAAATATGGACTTATGCTATGAAACATGACACAAACATGCATCCATGTTTTTCCCTTCCAGAGCTATGTTTCAAGATGAACGATTGAATGTACAATTTATCAAGTTACTAAGTAACACGGATTAAGCATAATAATGTATTCTTGACCCATATTGGTGGTGATTATTATGGAAAAATTCTAGTGTTTGGGCAGGAGTGGTAAAGCAACACAATCGTAACACAAGTCTATGTTAATGACTCGTATTGGTGATAATATTGACGAAAATTAAGATTTTTAGTGTCTGTGAAGAATACAAGACCAATACAGTACTGCGTTGAACCTATGTTCGTCGAGATTTTAGGATTTCTTGAGATAAAAAGAAGAGATACATGAAGGAAAAAAGAGTCATCTAAGAGCAAAGTTTTGAAACCCGGACTGGATGGAGAACTGAAGGTCTTACTAGTCACCGGTTCAACCACCGGTCTAATCGGTGTGACGTTATAATTACGCAATAATTATATTTAATTATATATAATATTAGTAATATTAAAAAAATAGAAAATATATCAAAAAATATAAAAAATAAAAAATAAAAATTTATTGAACTAGTGGTCAACCTGTCAATTGATCGGTTCTTACCGGTTCCCACTGGTTCAATAGGAAATTGGTTTTTAGGGGTTACCCAAACTGGATAGCCGAAAGGTCACCGGCCGAACCGGCCGGTTCGATCTGGGCTTCAAAACCATGTCTGAGAAGATAAGGAGCCATCAAGAGGGGCTCAATTAGAGGTCTCAATTGAAGAATGAAATAACTTAGAGACAAAGTTTAAGATTCTATCAAGATTAAGCCAATTTGGATAAATATTAATAATGTACCACTAGAATAGTGGTTAACTAAGGGGCTGAGCTTATTAGTAACCTGCATAAATGAGACAATAGCTAGGATAAAGATGATTGGTAATGAGAGGTTATGCGTAAGTGAAGAGTCAGAAAAAGAACTACTCGATTGTATTCCTTTGATAATAATGAGGAATGATAAAAAAATATTTGAGGTCTCCGTTATATTGTTCTACTAATGGAAATCATTGTTTAAACAATAGGGCAAGCAATGGAGGCCTACTGGAAGGAAGTTTGTAAGAGAAAACTTTATAGAGCTGTTGGGAATGGACTTAGGCTTGACATTGGGTCGAGCTGAGCTTGGGCCTTCTTAGGCTTAAGTTAACCTAGAAATTTATGTTCGAGCTCGAGCCTGACCTGAAGTCAGATCAGACTTGAGGCTTGCGACTCATGCTTGATTTTTTCTTAATTTAGAATTTAAAAACAACATAGTTTTACTCAAAATAATGCCATTTTCGCTTGAAATTTTTGAATTTCAGGCTAGGATGGGCGAAGTAACTTGAAACTTGAAAATTCAAAAGTTGAACCTAACCCAAAGCTCGATCAACTCAGACTGAACCTGTTGACTTTAGATTGGTCAGACTAAAATCCCATCCCTAATTGGACTCTCAGTAGAACGATATCTATAGTTAGGGAATACAAGTAGTAAGCACAACTGAAGGGATAATAATAAAAGGAATTAAGGAGATAGAGGTCCCAAAAGAGAAAGCCAAAGAAGATACCAGGCAAGAGGCTTTAATTGATGAAGTTGTAGAAAAAGTAATTGGCATCATTATCAATGAGAGAAAGTATAGTGAAGCAGAACAAGTAGAGGTTCTTCCACAATTAAATCAATTTGGTTTGTCTAATGTTCCTTTAAGTGAAGAAGTTATGGAGCCAAGTTAGGACGAACAAAGGAGTGATACAAGAAGGAAGTCAGGGAGAAAGAATAGATCCAAAGATCCAAATCCCAAAACCACTCCTAATGTCAATATTATCTTAGATATTAGGGGTATTTATTGCCCTAAGAAGCAATTATCATTAAAATATTTTGTAAATGAAGGCAAACCAATGATTACAAAACAACTAAAGGCTAAGCTTAGTTTAAATAATGTTACAAAACTAAAGATTTTCAGAAGTTGATAATCTCTTTTGTCAAATCACTAACACCAGCACTATGGTCACATAATAATAACTTTTGATTTAAGAATAGTAAGAATTAAAACTTTGGAGTACAATGATTAGATGATGCATCTCTCAGCTTAGTTTATTTAGGAGGATACTAAGGCATTGCTTACTTTTGTTTATGATTCAAATTTCTCATTTCAAAGGAAAGTGCGATAGGATAAGATAGGCAGTATCCACTCAATAGTTTAGAGCCCTTGGATTCTATTAAAGGAATTTAATAGTATCCTTTATAAATCAGAAGTTAAGGGATATATATATGTGAGGAGTTTTTCAAATGATTTCAAGGAGTGTGTGGAAAATATTGAAGTTACTGATCTAAAATTCTAAGGATGTTTTTTTTTAATCTAGGAGCAACAAATAGTTTTCTGAATGGCACTTAAAGAAGAAGTCGGATAAGACTTTAATAAATGAAGGATGGTTGGAAGAATTACTAGAGAGCAAAGCTAGTTTTGGAAGCCTAATGTTCTAAAATCATTCTCCAATCAAAGTTGAAAATATATGCTTAAAAAAGGAGGAAGTGTCCATTCAAGTATAATTTTTTTGCAGAGTAAGATGGATTTAATGGGTAAAGTATAAGAGGTATGTCATGAGAGATCCAAGGCCACAACTTTCACATATTTGTTAAAAACCTACATCTAATTAAACACGAATTGAAGGAGCTAAATGCTAATAGAATGTCAAGTACATGGCAAAATGTTACAGATCTGAGGAATAAAATGCTTATAACTTAAGAGACACTTTACCGATAGTGTAGAGACGTTAAATTGATAGAAGAAGAGAAAATAGTTGTTGAAATTTGCACAAAGGCTATAAAGATACATACTCCTTAAGAAAAGGGCTTGAGTTCATTATATGAAAGAAAGGTATAAACTACTGGATTTTTCTATAACTCTGTTAAGGCAAGAAAGAATGTTAACAAAATCATCTCTCTAATAAGACAAAATGATGAAGTTGTCACTTTTTAGGAGGGCCTTAAGGATGAAGCTTACAAATTCTTTAAAAACTCTTTTGGTATGGTTGCTAGTAGTAGCTTATATGTTTAATTGCTAAGCTCCTTCATTAACAATTAGTTTAAAGAAGAGGAGCTAGAGTTCCTTAACAACCCCTTTCATAGCTCAAGATATTGAAATTGTTATTTTTGAGTTGAATGCTACCAAAGCTCCATGCCTTGATGGTCTTAATGGACATTTCTTTAAAAAATATTGGATATTGGTTAAGAATATAATTACAAAAGTAGCACTGAAATTCTTTGAGAAAAGAAAGCTCCTAAAAGAGATCAATAGGACATTCATTTTTTTAATTCCTAAAAATCCTAATCTTGGATCCTTTAGTGAGTTTAGGCCTATATATTGTATTTTCTTATATAAAATCATTTATAAACTCTTGGAAACAAGTTTGAGGAGAGTTTTAAACCTTTGATAAGTGAAACTCAGGGAGCATTCTTAGAAGGCAGACAAATTGGTGATAATGTATGTGTTAATTGCTCAAGAAATTTTTAAAGGTTATACAAAAAGAAACTCCCCGATGAATTATGTTATAAAGGTGGAATTCCATAAAGCTTATGCTTTAATAAGTTAGAACTTAATTCTTCAACTGCTTGAGGTGTTTAGTTTCTAGATAAATTCAAAAATTGGTTGAGGAATTACTTGACTTTTATTTCATTCAGTGTCCTAATCAATGAAAAGCCAACCAATTTATTTAAAAGGGATAGGGATTTGAGACAAGGTGACTTTATATCTCCTTACTTTTTCATTCCATGCATAGAGGTGTTAATTGGGTTTTTAAACATAACATCTCCTTGGATCCTAATTTTAAATACCAAAGCATATGCAAAAGCTTAATTTATTTAGTCTATCCTTTAAAAATTACTTATTCCTCTTTGATATAACATGTAACAGAGTTATAAGTGCTTTAATGGATTCTCTATAGACCTTCAAAAAGCTTTTCGGTCTAGTGATTAACTATGACAAAAGCCACCTAGTCATTTTGATCAGTGCTTTACATCTTTCAGATTGGCTTTTGAGCCCATTCTTGGCCTTCCTTTTTTTAACTAAGAGACTATAATTTAAGGATAGTTTAAATAGAAAAAATTCAAAATTTTTTGGAGAGTTAGTATAATAAAAATATTTTGATATATAGAATCACCTACATCAATAATAGCAAGTATTTATTGTTTCTATATATATTACAATCATTGACTGAAGACTCCTTTATAGATTTCTTAGATAATGAAGAAATTTGGAAGGAGGTCCTTTAAATATTCAAAATATGGGGTAAACTCTATGCATAGTTTACTTAATATTAAAAAAGAGTATTATAAGGAACTGATAACTATTTTTATGATTTATTGTAATAAAAAGAATGTTGCAATTTATTTAACAGTATGATGAAAAGTTTACTTCTAGAATTGTAGATGTTATAAATACATTAAGAGAAAAGATCATGCTAATGATTTGCAATGAACATAAGTGAGATGATAATAAACTTAGTTAGGTATGAAGTTTGACGATCTTATCTTGGACTACGTTTAGTATTATAATTAGTATTTGTATATACAAATAATAGGAATGAGTTGAAGCTTTATAAATGTATGAACCTTAAAATGGCTCTATATGATTACTTATAATAAATATTAAGTGTATGAACATTATTTCTTAAATTAGTGAAAATGAGCTCAAGCTTTATTTAGTGTATATATGTTTCCTAAATGCGATAAAACTAGACATTGGAATTTATATGTACAAACACATGGCTCTGAACATATTGTATAGACGAAAGATAATGCATATATGTTTGGCAAAATAGGATAAAACTAAACATTACACATATGACCATTTAAAAATTAATTAATAAAAAATCTCAAATAAAAGATCATCTACATTACATTTGGTCTGGAATAATGGGATAAAGCTAGACATTACATATATGACTATGTAAATAGTAGTCAAATATCATCAATGCATTCAAAAGATCATTAATATTGCATATAAGATTGTATAAAATATCATCAAAATGTACAAATGTGAGTTAATAATGTGCATAAGGTTGTCAAAAAGATTATCAATACATATATATGAGTCAATCTAAAAGATCATCAATACATATAAAAGATCTTTAATATTGTACATGGAGTTGTCCAAAAGAATATTAATGCATACAAAAGATCATTAATAATACACATGGGGTTGTCCAAAGTTCACTAAAACATACCACATATGTTGTTTAAACAAGTTATAAATATATAAGACTACAAGCTATACATATCAATACAACTAATTCGGTGGTCTACCTCCAAGTACAAAGGTTTTGAATTATGTTTTACTTATTATTTTGGCTAGTCTAACTCCTTCTCATGTTGTGAACCTTGTTGAAATGTCAAATATTCCAAATTAATTGTTAGTTTCCTTAATATTTGTTTATGTTTCTTGAATTAGTGCCTTATCTTTATTTTATTGTGCACTGAGTACTACATTTTCCTGAGAAGACATGCACTTGACCTTGCAGAAAAGAAATAAGATGTTGCCACTTGTATGCATTACTACTCATCATCATTAAATTATAAGGAAGTTTAAAAATATATATACTACTCATCATCATTACATTATGAGGAAGTTTACAAATATAGAAGATTAGGATTGACCTCATGTCAATTGACTTAAGAATTAGTTATACAATTATGTACAATATTTTTGCATCTAGACATTTCCTCCAATTCTTGCTGAAATCTTTTGCCTTTACTAACTTCATTTATTATCTTTCTCTCTAGCCTTTCAGCTCTTTTCTTATAGGTGGGAGGATTGATCATATGTCTATATTATTTCCCAAGTACTAGCTAGAACTATCTACTTGGCACTATATTTATGCTCTTCCAATAACATCTTGTATATGTATTCTTTTTGTAGTCCTTAAGTACATAAATCTCTAGATTTCCTCTCTTTAAAATGATTGCTAAAATTGTATGGCTACAAGGGATCCTAGTCAACTCCCATTTCCTACATGTGTAATCATTTGTTATGAGGTTCACAGTATTAGGCATTTATATAATGTTCAAATTAAAAATTAAATCACCTACAAAATAATTTAATTTATCAGTATCAAATTTTTAAGCAATTAAGTAACATATAAAGAGAAACAAAAACTACCTATAAAATGAACAAAATAAATAATAGCCTCTTTTTATTTTTCTCCTTATTTGACATAGTATTAGGATATATATAGTCATTGTATGCAGCCATCTCTTGCTTCTTTTGATAGAATCTCTTCGTGATTTCTCTTATCATCACCTCCAACTAAGTTATGCTTTGTCTCTTGCATTTCTCAAGCATGCATTAAAACACTCAACAATGTTCTTAGATAGAAAATCACTATTGTACCTACTATTAAAGGTAGATCTACATTATCTTTTCTAAAAAATATTTTCTAACCAATTACGTGCATTCTTGTTCATGCTCTACACTTTACTTATTTCCTTTTTGTACCCTTGCCGAGTATAATCAGAAGCTACTCTCCATCTCGAATTTTTTTAAACAGCATAAATTTTGTAATTGCTCTATAAATTAGAATAGAGATGTCTAAAATAATAACAATGTTCAAAATGCGCATATTCATGCTCAAATAATTCCTACAGGCCCATCATCATATAATTAAGACAAATTTAACATGATAACATCAAATAAAGTGTTATATTATGAAAAAAAACTTAATGAATCTCATTATGTTACCTTTTATTTGTCACTCGAGTATTTATGATTGATCATTGCCAATGTCATTAAGTAGACATCACAAATAGTCATTTTAAACTCTCTTTATTTTTAAATCTTATGACAACCGAAGTCAAAGAAAAAAAAATGTTATTATTAAGATCCCTTTCAATGAATGTCACCAATTGTCCGTTGTATTTTGTTTTCAAATGATAAATATTAAAGTATATAATTGGTCTACAATCATTAACAAATCTTGACATCATTTGTTCAAGAAAAACGTAGCATAAATCAAATACTCCACTAAGAGATCTAATGTGAAGTGAGCTACCCTTGTTGCTTTCCTATATAGCTAAGAAGTAGCCTCTTAAATTCCCATATTGTGTCTTTCATCTCTAAGTAGCAATTGAAAGGCGTACCTCTTTATGCTTTGATTCTGAAATTTCTTATTAGTAATCTCGTATAATAACCCTTTTCAAACCCTAAACTATGTCATCTAGAACTATCTCAGAAATGTGTCCAATACTTGTTAGTAATCTACCGACAATCAATCTTGTTTCTGTTAAATGTTCTACCATAAGAGTGAATGTCTTATAGTGTTAATCTAAAATGCATGCACATCTTGTATAAGGCTTACATGTATTCTCCATTCATATTTATTTTTGCACTTTACAATAACTCTTGGCCCTTACTTCTATGTACATATAATTGAAATCTATCCAGATACTCATGTTCTTCAAAGCCTTTCAAAAGTGATGACGTAATTTCTCTGCTTCAAAACAAATTTATCATCATCTAAACTGAAAGTGCTAAAGTAAGGAAAATTTCCTTTTTTCTTCTCATTATCTGAAATTCCTTTTAGGATACCAAGATTTTCTCCATTGACTTCAAAATCATTTTCCCTAAATTAACATTTTGAACACCCATACACCACTCGCTCATGTTGGGTAAATCTTAATTTATACCACATTCTAATTAAGCATCTGTAGTTTCTTCATTTAAATATCCTAACTAATTGAAATCTGTTGACTGACTATCATTATATGTTAGATCATCTAAGTAATTTGATCCTTTATTGTCTACTTCAGTGGATGCTCCAAATATGCATTTGTGGGTGCTCTAATGGGTGTCTCAATGTGTTTCTTCATTTATTCCTTAATGACAGCTACAATAGCTTCTTGAAAGCTTGCTTTAGTCACATTGGACCATCATCACCCTCAATTACCTTGTGGGGATTTCAACTTTAGGGTCATTCAATGTACTTAATTTGGGATACTTGTCTCTAAATACACCTAATCTATCTTCAATTACTTGTATAGACTTCCTATCATCATTATCATTTTGTAGTGTCCTTAAACCATCTTCAAATGACCATTATAGGAATTTTAATCTCATACTTTCCTATTCCTTAACCTCTTAAGTATGAAATCAACTAATACAATCCCATCTACCTCAGTACCTAAACAATATATCCCCTACATTTATATGTCATTTCTGGTTTTAATTTGAAGCATCCACCACAAAAATATTCAAACCTAATCCTTGGGTCAGATGTACCAACCATTTCTCTAGTAAATTTGTAACAACATTATAATAAAATTAATCATGCATAATAAAAATAAAAAGAAAATATATGAGAGAATCCTTTATTATAGTGCTTACATGCATAGTGATAGCATATATCTACTAGTATGACAAATGTCTTGTCGTGCAAGCTAATGACAGTATCCCATTATATGTCCAAAAAAAAAACTATTTATCAAAATTTTTCTATGGAATCTTCTCATTTTCATCGTTGAACCAGTAAATTAGTATCATCACAAAAAATCATCTAATAAGTAAATTACTATTACAATTAGCAATACTTCAGAAGCATTAACTTGGAGCAAAAAAACCCAGTTAAGAATTTGGTATATCAACATTAATAAAATAAGGTTTTGAGTAGTTCATCAACCAACTAGTTTATAACTAGGAAATCAGGTATAGATTGCCATTCAAAATAACAATCAAGTAATAACTTAATGGTTATGACAAAGTGACATCCAAAATTAAATGCAAGCTCAATCAAATCAAAAGGGAAGCCCTATATAACCATCTGATAATCATTCAAATTTGAGATGGTGAAAATTGAATCTTCAACTGCCACAAATTATATATCCAATTAAATATATAACACAAAGGCTACACAGTTGTTCACTTCAATGCAAGCAGGATAATAACAATTCAAATAAAACCACGAATTTGAATAATTACAATAGCAACAACATTTAATCATATCTTTGACTATTGAGATTCCTCTTATTAGTATTTTAATTTTGAGATTCCTCTTATTAGTATTTTAATTATGCCCCAGTCAAAAGCCTCAAATTCAGATCCTAATTAAACTCACACAAACTTAAACCTTAATCAAATTCAATCCCTAATAACCCATCAACTTATATTACTTAAATTACAAAATTGTAAATTTGCGGGGATGAAGATTTTCTAGCAATTAATTGCCAAAAAGCATCCATGTAGAATTTGTTCCCGATGACAAATATTTCATTATGAATTATAATAATGATGTTGCATATAGACATCATGCGAGTTCAATAACCCACGTAATGTCATTTGTTATGCGTCAAAATAGCCCATAGTCAAGATATGCTCACTTACACCAGGAAGAAATAAAAGCAATCGACAAGAAATACACGATTCGTATTAGAGAAAATATGAAATATGAAATATGAAACACGTCAAAAGTTAGTAAATCATTATCATGTGCAATAAGTGTGCACTATGATCATGCTGCTGGAGACGTTTTAACAGAGAGATGGATGAGTGCCCGCCTGTGGTATGTGGTGCGGAGTTTCTTATACTTTTGCACGAAGGTCCCAAGATCTATCTCCCTGTCTAGCAGCTGTCTATGCAACGCCTCAGATTCATTGTCTGTCTCATCCATTGCCTCTGAAAATAAGTGTGAATATGTCTTATTATCACATTTGAAAATTGTGGTATCCACTTATCTTTAAGACTGTAAGATTGAACCATGACACTAGTGTACCATGTACCTTTAAGCCTCTGGACAAGGGCAGCAGGAGAGCACGACCTCAGGATTTCTTCTTTCTTTTTCTCCAGCTCGTTTAGGTTTTCCTGAGCAGTAGCTAACTCAGTGGTTCGAATTATCCTGCACTGAGATAACAAAAGGCAAAGGTGAATGGTGTAAAATTCACTTGCTGATATGATCACTTAGTAAGGAAGTAAACATAACCTAAAAAACTCACTTGATTTCTCAGCTCCATTATACGTGGTTCCTTTTCCAAGTTTTCTCCTATTGATTGGAAATCAGAAATTTACCATCTGCCTTTCAGTTCATAAACAAAAAGCACAAAATATGAGTACCTTTGACTTACTAGCTAATTGCACAGTTTCCTTGTGAAGCTCATCTCTCACCTATTGAAGACATGAAAAAGTAAGAATCACAGTAGTAAACTTGTTTCTTCCTCAATACAAGAAAAAGAGTATAAGATTTATGCCAGTCCATATCAAACAACAGTTATTTCTTCTATCAACATCATAATAAATCCTCACATCAGGAAAGTGGGCAATGTCCTAAGTGCTTTCGGAGTAATGTAAATATTAGGCAAATCACATAAAACAGCCCCTGTGATATACTTGATTATTCATCTTAGTCCCTGTGTTTTTAATTCGGTCACCTTAGCCCCTGTGTTTTTTATTCTCATTCAAGATACCC
>JANITX010000006.1:5251312-5263163 GCA_027564395.1 Erythroxylum ulei
AAAAGGTTGCAAAAAAGGCCTCCAATTTTTTTAAATTTCTAAGACCGGTCGGTGCAACCGAAATTGGTCAGTACCGACTGGTATTTTTGGCCGGTACCAAAGATGAGATTCGGGTACCGTTATCTGACCGGTACGGTACCTTCTGGCCGGTACCGGTCGATATGGAACAGATCCCATAACACTATTGTCCCCTCCTCCTTACAACCTAATAAAAACACATCCACATACCATAATTTTGAACCAAAAAAGCTATTACTCAACCATCTTCTAGTGTCAGGAAGACCTAAGTTTAGGTCCTAGGTGATCCGGCACGAGCTCTTAAACTTCATTACTACCCTCCTAACTTTTGAAGGGAAAGCCATAATTTCACCTAACAAAGAGACACTTAAAGAAGGAGCTCTTAAGTGGGAAGCCATTCTCATGTAAGGTTTACAAGAAACAATGGTGAATGAGGAAGATTTGTTTTTGTTTATATTTGAATTAGTAAGCATGGCATATAAGATCTTAGAATCGATCCTTGACATTATAATGATAAAACCTTATTCTTATAAACGTGGAAGCTGAGCATATCCTTCCACAATCTAAAGCAGAAGCAACTACCTTTATAGATAAAATTTCATAATATCTTGTTAGAGTATTAGATAATGAGAGGATTGAGTCAATATATAAACTTTCATAGTATATTGATGAAGTACATGATAATAAGAGGATTGAGTCACTTGGCAAGCTATATGGGGAAGCCTAATGCATGGATGGCGTTGCTATAAGAATGAGTAGGGTGAGTTTTGTAAGAATTTGTATCCTATTATTGCAAGTCCTGGATGTTATACCAATCTTAAGGCTGGATGAAAAAGACAGGTTATTTGATGACAAGGTCCTAGTAACCTATTCTTAGAAACTGTGGAATTCCACACCAAGGAACCTTGGCTCTCGACGAGAAAGAGATTCAAAATTGGACGTTCATTAAAATTTCTCGAGGAAGAACATAATGAAGAAGTTAAGGACTAAGTCAATGCAACACGTAAAGGAAAATGGGAATCCAATAAAATTTGATGACACCAATGAGAAGAATGAAGTGGCCATAGAGTCAAGGAGTTAAGTTAGCTCTCACGTTGTTCAATTTTGAACCAATGAGAAGAATGAAGTGGCCAAAGAGTCAAGGAGTTAGATAGGAGAGGATGAAACATGCATCAAAATTGAACAACGTGAGAGCTAACTTAACACTCAAACGGTAGTTAACCTAGAGAAGTTAGGAAGTGTTGTAAATGATTTATGACTGATTACTAGGCACTTTAATAGCTTACTATACTTATTCGAGGCCAAAGGGAATACTCAAAAGATTTTAGTAAATATGCAAGTGAGATCCAAGTGATTGATCTAAAGATAAAGGGGCAATTCTACATTTGGTCTAATAAACAAAAAGAGAGGTAGTTTTTGAGAAAGAAGATGTATATGGCTCTAGTGAATACATTATGCCTTAGAACTTCCCCATAGAGTAAAACCTTGTTCTCTAAATCAAGATTCTTAGATCATTCCCCTATCCAAATCTAGAATATGCTTACAACTAAAAGAAGATGGTCCTTTTTTAGTTTAACAACCATTTAATTGAGGTTGAGGGTTTTTGCAGAATGTGTCCATAAAGTTA
This sequence comes from Erythroxylum ulei, assembly GCA_027564395.1. Taxonomy (NCBI): domain Eukaryota; kingdom Viridiplantae; phylum Streptophyta; class Magnoliopsida; order Malpighiales; family Erythroxylaceae; genus Erythroxylum; species Erythroxylum ulei. The sequence continues at coordinate 5,252,958 of JANITX010000006.1, forward strand.
TTTCCACAAATTCTTAAGGACATAAGATGTCCACTTGTATGAGGAAGCTTCAACAGGTCAAAAAGGAGCTAAAATTAGTTAATAAGAAGGTGGGAACCCATCTACAAAGGAGATATCCAAAGCTAAGAAGAAGCTTAGGTTTTTACAAAGTTCAGTGCATCTTAATCCCTATGGTGTATCATTATAAGAAGGGGAGAAAGAAACCCTAAGCAACCGACATAACAACTCATATTAACTATTCAATGTTGAGGCAAAAAGCTACATTGAGTTGGCTCAAAGATGGTGAAAAGAATATAATTTTTTTTTCTATAATTTAATATTGGCAAGGAAGAATATAAACCATATAACCTCTATCATAAATGAGGATGATATAGTACAAGGATAAAAAAAAAGAATTTACAAAGCAGTGACGACATTATTCTCTAAAACAATTGGCTTACCATAAGTAACTTCTCTGTTAGTTTCTATTATGAAATCCTATATTATGGTTCAATTACCAAATAGTCAAAAAGAGATCTTCATCAAGACTTTTTAAGCTAGAGACACTGAAGTTGCATTTTGCTCTCTTAAACATGACAAGGCTTTTGGACCAAATCGTTTGAACTCTCAATTCTTCCAAAAAGTGTGGCCCTTGGTTAAGGAATTCATCATTGAGGTAGTTCTTGAATTCTTCATTAGAGGAAGAATGCTTAGGGAATACAATAAGGCTTTCATTTTCCTTATTCCTAAAGTACATGCTCCTGCCTATATAAGGGATTATAAACCTTTTTCATTTTATAACACAATCTATAAGTTAATAGTTAAAAGACTAAATCCAACACTGGTTGATCTGATTGATAAGTCATAACGAGCTTTCATGAGAGGAAGACAAATTAGGGACAACATATTCCTATCTCAAGAGTTGCTTAAGAATTATAAAAGGAAAGGGCTAAGTAAAAAGTGTGTGATGAAGATTAATTTAAATAGAGCATTTGATTCCTTAGATTAGGGATTTATATTCAACACCTTTCATGTTTTTGGGTACCCAAGTAAATTCATTCAATATAGTAAATAATGTGTGATTACCACTTCTTATATAATGTTAATTAATAGCGAGCCACTTAGGACCTTAAGGGTTGTAAGGGAAATCGGGCAAGGGTCCCCTTGCATATTCATTTTGGCTATGAAAGTACTCAGTAGATTGATCAAAATTGTGATTAATCTAGATGATAGATTCAAATATAGATCAAGATGCAAGAAGTTGGAGCTTACTAATATCACCTTCGTAAAAGGTATCCTCATCTTTTTCAAAGTTGAGCCTTACTTAACAAAATCCCTTATAATAACCCTAAACTCATTTAGTAAAATGTCAGGGATAACCATTAATAAGTAAAAAACACAATTATTTGTCTCAATAGATGCTTAAGATTAGTCAGGATGGATTGGCTCCTTAACTAGACTAGAGATTTCTGAACTCCCCTTTAGATATTTGGGGGTCCCTTTTTCTTCTAAAAAGAATTGCTTTTACAAATTTCGATATTTTTTGGAGTAGTTCACTAGAAGAATCTCAAGCAGGTGCAACAAAATCTTAACACTAGCTGGAAGAATATAACTTGCTAATTTGATATTGAATAATTTACACACTTATTGGTCTTCACGTATAATCTTTCCTATAAGGGTGATTAAATACGTATAGAAGCCAATAAGAAGATTCATCTAGTTGGGAGAAATAAGCTTAAAAACTGGTGTAAAGTTTAAATAGAGTGATCTATATTTGCCTAAAGATGAAAGAGGTCTAGGTATTCTACATCTTAAAACCAATCGTAAAATGCAAGTCATAAAGAGAATTCGGAGGCTTGTAACAAATAGGAAGGTATTATGGCTAAGTAGGTAAATGAATATCACCTAAAGAAGGAGAGTTTTTGATGTATTAAACCGAAAAATCGCTCTTGGATGACGATCAACATGCTGAAATAAAGGGATGAAATTAGATAGGAGGTCAAATATGTGTTAGGGAATAGAGAAACAAATTATTTTTAAAATGACAATTAGAAAAACCTAGGCCCTATAAATAGTTGTAATGAATATTCTAGACTAAGAGGACTCTTATATGATCAAATCATAGTGAAGGAGGTGTTAAGCTCTAGCTCATTAACTCATTTATGGCTTAACACTACTCCCCTAGTTGCACAATTTAGACAGCTTCAGCTAGGAGTAAAAAACAACCTCATATGGGTAAGACATGCATCTAGGATATTATACAAATGACTCTTATAGACAATGGTTGAGACCTAGGGCCCCCAAGATTGCATATAACAAAGTGGTCCAGTTCGGGCAGAATTTACCTAGAACCTTTATCTCCTTATGGATGGTAATTTGAGATAGATTGAACACCATGGACCATTTAATTAAATTTATCAACATGACAACTATATGTAAATTATGTGGGTAATGAATCTATTAATCAATTTTTTAATTGTAATTATTTGTCATTTTTTGGGCAAAAAATCAAGGTAACATGTAATATGGTAGCTCCTAACATACCTTGGCTGAATCTAATTAATTGGATAGCAAGGAATATGAAAAGCAACGACGTAAATTAAATAGTTAATAAAATTGCTCTAAATAACATGATCCATAAGATACAGTGGGCAAGGAATTAAGAAATATTCACATCAATAAAGCGGTGCTACTTTTGGGTATATTGGACTTTATAAAAGCTCAAATACTTACAAACAATATAAATATAGGATGCAATTGGAAATGCCAATCTAATGGAGATTGTCGTAGCACCTCAACAAATCCATAACACAAGGAAGTTTAGATAACTACATGCATATCCCTAAAGCAAGAAATTTTGGGCATACTTCTTATGACCAAATAGATTTTCCACTAGCAAGTCCCAAAGCAAGAATGAAAAGCAAGTTAAAATTTGTATGCCTAATAATTAACACAAGCAGAGACTTACACACAGAACACATTATAGGTTGGAATAAAGTACCGAGTAGTGGTAACAAAGAAGACATCGAGACATATGTGGAAGATGATGACAATTACTATCCTTGAACCACATCTCTCACCTTATAAGCTAGGAACGAAGAACAAAGTAAAACTCTGAGTATCTGATTCTTTAGGGAAATGTAACTTAGCCACTCCTCATTTACCTTATCAAAAACTCTATATGCAGCTCTAGCATAGGACACTTATCCTTGAATGGATGAGTCGAGTCATCTTTTGAGCTATTATTAGGCTTTGAATTATTAGTATTATTATTATGATATTGTACTTCAACTATTTTTTTCCTTAATACACCTTAATTTTTTTCCACTTTTGTGTTTATGGGTTTTAATTGGACTATAGAACTAAAATAACTTCATTATTTTTATGCCACTAATATTTTTATTGGATTCACTTAAACTTGCAATTTTTGTTCGTATGGAGGTTCTATCTAGAAGAAGTGTTGTTTTAAATGTGAAATCTTTTACTATTGTATAAACACAAGTTTTAATACTATTATAAGATTTTTGTTGAAATTTGCAAATCTCTTTTCTTGAGATGAATGAAAAAATAGTATTAAACACATTAATAAAATAAATATGAATAAAAATATATAAATAAATATAATAAAATAATATAGAAATACTTAAAGGAATTCACTCCTTTTTTGCCACTAAAATTTTTTATTGGATTAAAGAAATAAAAAATTGACAAGTTGTGCATGCAATAATTTATTTAGAGGAAGTGTTTTTAAGTATATTGTTTTGGAAAATTAAGTAATTAAATTGAATTGAAACAAAGCAGTACACTAGAACAATGTAAAAATTAAAGCTTAGGTGAAACCTTATCAAATCAACTCATTCTAGTGTTACAATATATATTAAAGAGCAAAAAGAGGCATATAATGTCAATTCATAAGGCAAGGGATGAGCTTAGTGTAGTTGTTCTATTAAGTTCATTTCCTCTAGTGATAACAACTAGTCTTAACTTGAGATAGAATTTTAAACAACTTGAGTTGACATCTATGGATGTAGCTTTGAAGACTTTGAAGTTTATTGCATACCATATATGATAAATCAACATACCAAAAGACATTGAAAAGATTTCTCTATCATCATTATAGTTTATTTTGACATTTGCTACCCAATCCAAGGTGGATAAACAATCTTTACAAGTGTATAAGACATAAAACAAGTTGAGCATTTCCCTCCATAGGTAGGTAGAATATTAGCAATCAAAGAACAAGTCGTAATGTGATTTAGGCTCTTCCTTGCACAAACTACATAGCTTGCTACTAATATTAAATTTAAGACTATCCCTTGTTGCTAATCTTTAAGAAGCTACAACCAGAGAATGAAAGCATGAAGGAGCAATACTATTATGCCAAACTAGGTTGAATCTGAGATCAATTTCAGAGCTTTTTAGGAGAGCTGCTTTGCAAAAAGTATTAGTGAATCTCTTAAATTTATCTTTTAAGCTTAATATCGAGTCCTCTTGATTAAGGTCAAATTTCTTGGAAGCCTGTAACTAAATGGTATGGCCAATTTCATCTCTGATTCAATAGGATAGTTTGAACTTTTGTATTGGTAAGGATAATGGATTTAAGAGAGTGATAATATATAGTATGGTATAAGGGTCCAAGTATGTGGCAATTATTAAACAAAAAGTAAGTTAATTTACCATTCCCATTCTTTTGCTTTATATTTTGTTGTATTAAGGTTCTTGTACTAAGGATAAACTAGAATGTGATTATTTAGGTGTCACTATACAAATGCTTTTGTTTCCTAAGTGGTAGGTATGGATCCATAACACCCATAAGTTTTGTTTATCTATATAGATCTTCTAAAGTCTTTTCACCACTTTGTATGGGCATCTATGGCTACCTTTCCCCATAAAAAGTGGTAATTAATTTTAACGTGCTTAAAGCAGGCATATAAAACTAGATTAATAGTAATATGCAGAGCACTCTCATTATCACAAAAAAGTTATGGTGATTCATGTAATTTTATGCCAATGTTGTATAGAAGTAAAGTAATACAAATTATTTCTACTGTTGTAGATGCTAATGCTCAATATTTCATTTTGAACTGGAGCGTGAGCTAGTTGGTTGTTTCTTTGAAGTCCAGGAGATGCATTTTAGACTAATATATAAATAATAACCAGTTGTGCTTCATCATGTAGTTGGGTATCCTATCCAATTAGCATCACAACAACCAAGTTTTGAAAGTTGTCTTCCATTCATCTTTAGGTCTGATTTGAATATGATGGTAGCAATTCTTCAAATTAATCTTTGAGAACCACCAGGCACCATATGATATGTCTAGCATGTCAGTCAGCCTTAGAATTGGGAATTTATAACCTATAGTAATTCTATTGATAGCTCTATTGTCTATACACATCCTCTAATTACTATCTTTCTTTGGTGTTAATAAGGTAGGAATGGTATAAAAGCTTATGCTTTCCTGAATAATCCTTTTCACATTAAGTATTCCACCCTCTCTTTCAAAATCTCACTCTACTTCAGGTTCATTATGTGATGTTACAAACTAGATAAGCTAGAGTTTAGGATGAGATTTATATAATGTTAAATATCTCTCATCGGGGAAAGCCTATTAGGTATCTCATTAAGCATCATTTTTTAATACCTGCGTCATATATTCAACAATCAACATATGAACCTATCTAGTCCTTTTGATCTCTGCCTCAAAATTCCATACCATTGATAAAAGACACTTATGTTTTTAATGGCAGTAATGTGTACTTCACATCATCTTTCTCTAGCCCATACATGTTGCTCCAACCTAAATGTTGCACATCTACATCATATTTCTATGGTGTAACAAAAAACAAATGATACACATCCATATCAAAAATTTTCACAATATACCTCATTTTGGTACTTACTAATAAAGAAAGGCACCTTATAACATTATGTTACCTCTACCTTTCCAACAGACGCTTTGATCCACCCTAATGTGTAAAGGTTAGGATGCTTCTATATTAGTAAACTTAATTTCTTTACTATTTCTTTCCCATTATATTCTTATAGCTCCCATTATCAATAATAATCCCAAACACCTAATTATTAATTGTGCATCTAGTTTAGAACATTGATGGTGCTGAGTATGATCTTCATATTTGGAGTCAACATCATCCCCCTTACAATATAAATATTCCCCTCATCTACTTCATACTCCTCTTCTTCATCACCATCTTCTTCACAATAAATTCCCTATTCATCTTCTTCTTTCTTCTTTAAAATATTCACAGTTTTTTTAAAGGACACTCATTTACTTATGGCTTGGCTGGTTACACTTAAAACACTTTCCTACATTAGGCTTTGAATAAGGATTCTTTGTTGTATTCCCTTCCCTATCTTTCCTTTCATTTATTATATGTTTACCTTCTACCTTGTCATCATGGAACCATCTATTACTGTTGTTACAATGAGCAAGAGTCTCCTATAATTCTTAAGCCTCTTATCAAACCTTGTGACCCATTAGCCCTTATTATTCATCTTGCTACGTTCTTGTTGTATTAGCTCCATCTTTAAAGCCTTATTCTTGGCCTTACTTAAAGTTTGTATAACATACACCGTGATTCTATCTCTCAGGGTTGATCTCAATTCTTCTAAACATCTGGTAGCTTGAAGCCCTTCAAATTTAAAAAGATTATTCCATTTTGCTAACCTAATAAAATATGCAATATATTCATAAAAATATCTAGGAGTAGTATCAACTCATAATCTTGGAGTAGTATTTCTTCTTTTAGTAAAAATATTCATACTATACTAGGTTCAGGTAGGATCCTCATCTCCCTTCTGGATTTTGTACATTCCTACCATGCAAATGCCATCACTTTTAGATAACACGTTGTCAATATAGCTTGCATCTCTAGTGGAGTTTCTAGGTAATCAAAGAAATAATCAATCTCTAAAATTTAATCCAAGAATTCCTATATTCCCTAACTTCCATTGAGGAATGAGCACCTACTTTCAACCTGAAATCTCCCGCATCCCTACCATCACCTCCATAGGTGCTTGTTCTTCTCTGGCCTTATATGGTAGATAATGATCGAACTGATTTAGTTCAAAACCTTCTTCTTCTTCTAAATCATCATTATAGACAAGTTGTCTACAAATAGAAATAAGTCTAACAACAGGGTCATCATGAGTAATCTCTACTCTTGGTCTTCTATTGTCATTCTACCTCTTATGTGTATCAATATCGGAAGCATCCAGACATACCTCTTATTTAAATTTTTAGTGATTAAAACAATCAAAAGATGTCAGTCCTTTTAAACCGAAACAATCAAAACGGTCCCTTTAAGAGGTTCAGGGTCTAAAAGTAGCATAAATCAGGCTGGTAAAATGTTTATTAACGCTCGTAGCCGTCTCAAGATGTAGACCTTATCAGTTCACCTACAATTATATCATTGTTCACCTACAATTATATCGGCTCAGCGAGTAAATCCACTTGGAGTAGTTCAAAACTGTTTGAGATCCAATTGATGTTTCATGATTCTGTTCAACGTACGCCGACTGAGCGTAAACAAACAAAATACAAGAAGAACATTTCAGGACCCTGAACAGCGCATGGTAAAAATGCACCTTTGAGATTGCTTCGGTCAATTTAGAGAACTCGATATTGGTTGATCGCGGAGTTTGGACCACGCTATACCTCAGATCAGACCTGTTTATGTATATATGTAACAAATAGGTACAAACTCATTTAGCTATTCCATTAGCCACAACTCTGCTCCGGTCCATCTGCAGTTGTGAGAAGGATCTCAATAACCTTGAAGGCATGCAATCTAATTGATGGGCCAGTAATATTCCCCTAACTGATTTACTTTCCATCAGAATGTCAGCTTTCAGAGAAGAGGATGATGAAGACGAACATGGAGCCTTTTCAGTACTGTCTCTCTGAATGTCGATGATCACAAAATTCCGATCCGCAGAGAAAGATCGCGTAAGCCCCATAATCGATTGGCCTTTCCCTTCTCTAGGCAACACAAGGGAAGCGCAATGTCGAAGCAAAACTCTTGATCCCTCTTCGGCATTACTTTGTTCAAGAAAATCGGCCGAGGTTTGAATCTCTTGATCATGACGATCCCTTCCCACGTCAGGAGTAGTCTCATTAGCGGTGTAGTTTACTGGAGCTCGACAAATGGGACAAGTTGTGTGCGCCAAGAACCAATGATCAATGCATGTGACATGAAATAAATGCCCGCAATACGGCAACGAGCGTACCTCATCACCTTCCTTCAGCTCAGCTAAACAAACGACACACTGTACATGATCTAATCGAAGAAACTTGTCATTTCCTCTTGAATAAGAGAAGATTGGGATCTTATTAAGAACATGCTTTTCAAGCCCATGATACACTTGATTATGATTTCCTTGTTCTGGCCTGGAGTATTGTGAGACGGCCATTCTTCGCCGTCGAATGCAATACTTAACCATTATGAAATGGTATGCTATTATTGCCATAGACGTGGCGACTGCGCCTGCCAGCGAGAACAATAGTGGAGTGAAGAAAGACCCTGTTTCTGTAGCGTGTCTTAAAGACCAACCTGAAGCTTGTCTTGAAGATCCTATATCATCCATGGATCATTCTCTAGTGGCAGCTTTTTAATTTCCAAGGTGAAAGGTTGATGTTTCTGGGATTTTTGTTGCAGAGACGGTTGAATTTGGAATGCTGATATTGAATTCCGCAGGTTTCTGGTTAAATAAGAGATGGGCTATGGCAGTGTGAGGACACTATGGTGTGTCCTGACATGAAATTCCAAGAAAGGTGGAAGCGTGTTGAATCATAAAGAAGTGTACACTTGGCATTGTGGGATGTGAAAACTAGGAGGTGTGGTTCACAATTTGACAACTAAGAAACAAAGCCGAGCAAAGAAAACATTTGATGATAAGCTTCAGTGACTAGGGACTTAAACTAACGATGGGGACCGCAAGTTGAAATTTCAACGCAACAGGTTAACAATGGAATTGAACAAAAACGCAATCATATTGCATCACTTGGGCCATTTTCTAGCCTGGGGCGGTGGGGCGGTGCTTGAGGCATTGGTAAAAAAATACAAAGGTGCTTGAACATTGATTTGCGATGAATTGTTTAAACGTACTACAATGTTTAGTTAAAAAAACAACTCCATGTTTTTGCAACTTATTTAGTGTCTATTTTCTTTTTACAATTGAGAAATGAGGTGTCAACATACACTTGAAATCTCAATAATCAATTATTTACGTTCTACGTTTGTATGTAACAGATAGGTGTCTCTTGGCACATTAGAGAACGTTTGATTGAGTGTAAGAATTACTAAAAAGGAAGAAGCATGCATAATGCTATATATATATATATTTTTTAAATAGAACTTACGATCGCTATTCTTGGGATATATATTGGGTAAACCTTTGGATTGATGCAATGACCTGCAAATCATGCCAACCGAATACTTCATACTAGACAAGTCCTATACGACAGGCTCGATCGAGAGAGCATAAATAAAAGGAATCAAACACAAGACTTTTTAACTTCGTACCCCTCCACTCCATTCTAGCACTTTTGATTAAAAAAATATATCTTGTCTGTAGAAAATGATTAAATGTTGTACATTCTAGATATAAATTAAAGTGGAAAGAAAAAAAATAAAATAGGATGAAATTAGTGGTTGATTATACCAATATAAATCTTTGTGTTCAATATTATTGTCTTATTTGGTCTGAAAATAATGAAATGGGTTTGATTAAAAAAAACAGGCTAATGCACTGGCCTTTTTGTTGCTTGTCAATGAGCATCAGTTGGATAATGAAGAAATTGATATATTGCAAGCATCTGAGTAATCATGAGTAAGGCTAAAGCCACTTGGCGTTGTGATTGACCGAGTAACCGGATGACATTCATCACAAATGTTTGTGTTTGCGTAAAAAGGCCAATGACAATTCCGAGTAATTTATAACTAAAAACACCTAATTAAGTAATTAAGATTAACCCGATCTTCCCATGACTACCACATAAATTCGGAGTTCCTTGTGTATACTAACCACCTAATAAGTGAAGTGTGTTTTCTAGGCTTGATTGGTTTTTAATTAAAATTCGATAATTCATGCATGCGCTTCAATTTGAGTTCAGGCTTGTGTCTTCTCGTGTGGGAAATTTGTTGCATTTCTTTGACATTTCATTGACATTGGGACAAGATTGCGCTCTCATTCCTAGTTTACATTAC
>JANITX010000006.1:5401029-5416595 GCA_027564395.1 Erythroxylum ulei
CTTTCCGGTCCCAATAACCTAGGACAGCCATAAAGGCATGTACACTAGCACCCGTTCTACGGAAGCGGGATGTTACAGAATTTATTTAGGCTTGATTGATATTTAATTGTAATTTTAACTAAAGCTTAATTAAAATTAGAATTTTATTTGAATTAAATTACTAAAAGATCTAAATCTTATTATAAACAAGCTTAAACTTTAAGGAAGCTATCACTTCTTACTTATCTTTCTTTACAACAGTTGTAAAATTCTTTTAATATATTCTATGAATATCTTTAGAGGACAAACAAACAGATGTATAATTATGTGATTGAGATGAACCAAATTTTAGAAACGACTCAAAGTAAACTTTAAGAAAATGATTAGGCTTCGTAATAAAATACAAACTATAGTTCATGCTTTATTTTATTTTATGTATTAATCATGCTATATAAATTAATTGATTTTAACTTTTAGGAAATTAAATGAAAAAATGTTGTTATTATTCGGCTGACCGAAAGATCAGCGAAGGATTTTCCAACAAAATGTTCTTTGAAATGGTGTTTACGAGTTCATATCAATATGTTTTAGCATTTCATATCCAATGTTCACTGACTTTATAACCTTCGTTTCATGGGTGTTAAATACGATATTTTTCCTTTGGCATTAGTCACTTGTTTTGGTGTTATTAATGAGAAGAACTTTCTTATTGTTGCATTAATAATTTGGACCAAATTATAAATCATGAATGGTATTATTTAAATTAAGTCTATATAAATTATATTCCGTCAATCACATTTTATCATTTGCGAGTGCTTCTTTGTTGGAAAAAGTTTTAATAAATTTAAAATCACAAAAAAAATATTTAATTTTAAAATTATAAAAAATTTATTTTCTATGATTTCTCCTGTTCAGATATTTGACCAAAAATTACTGGATTGTCTCGCACGGCTCCTAAGTGATAAAAGAAAGAACTCTAACGTTTTGAAATAACATATAATTTAAATCAAATTTATCATATAATATAAATTCATAAATATTTGTCTAAAACATACAATTAATAAATTATTACCTTTAGGTGAAATTTTATTTAATGAACTAGCACTTTTAAGTTCCGTTGTTATGAAAAAGTATTGACAAGCAGATTGAAGGCTAAAAAAAATAAAACAGTTATTGCATTTCGATCTCAGCGGAATTTTGGAGTTTTTATCAAGTTGACCCTCGCATAAAATTTGGGGTATCAACAGATTGGGTTTGAAGTGAATTCCACAGTAGTTATTAACATCCTTTTTTCTCACCGAGCCAAATCACGTAACTCTATAGTTCGTGACATTCATGAACTATTTAGTAGGAATTGGACTATTGTATATTGACACATATATCAAAAAAGTAATAGATACATCGACTAACTTGCTATTTATGCGGTCATTTTAATACTGGCATCATTTACTTTTATACTATACTTATCAAGCGCCGCATGCTTCTTTTAGAGGACTTATCGTAACTCAGTTTCTTTCGTTTAATTGTGTAATTTTAGTTTCACGACTAGACAGGCATAGGATGTCGAGTCCAAGCCCGTCAGCCAACATATCACAACACCAAAACACAGCGTATTGATTCGCTTATCTTCCTATCAACGTTACAGACCACCGATGGGAGCATAGCTACTGAGCTTGCTATGGTAGCAGAAGCCGGATAAACTCGAGAAAGCCGTTGTCGTCTCTCTCTCCCTCTCTACAGTCATGCCATTTGCATATTCTCTCTCCTCACCCTCACTCCTCTCACCTCCAATACGCAACTCTTTCTTCACAAAATGCTCTGTAAACGGCAACAAATCCTCAAGGCCTACCCCAACCCAAAACCCTTCTAAAACCTCCCTCTCGTGGGTGAGCCCAGACTGGCTCACTTTCCTTACCCGCTCCTTGACCCTAACCCGAAACGACGACTCAGGAATCCCCATAGCAAACGCCAAGCTCGATGACGTGTCAGACCTCTTAGGCGGCGCTCTCTTCCTCCCTTTGTTCAAATGGATGAATCTCTACGGCCCCATTTACCGCCTTGCAGCTGGTCCTCGAAACTTCGTTGTCATCAGCGACCCAATCATAGCCAAGCACGTGTTGCGAAACTACGGCACCAAATACTCCAAAGGCCTCGTCGCCGAGGTCTCCGAGTTCCTCTTCGGCAAGGGTTTCGCAATCGCCGAGGGCTCTCTTTGGACCGTGCGTCGCAGGGCGGTGGTCCCGTCTCTTCACAAGAGGTATTTGTCAGTGATCGTTGATAGAGTGTTTTGTAAGTGCGCGGAGAGATTGGTGGAGAAGCTTCGAGAAGAAGTGTCAAGTGGCAGTCCTGTAAATATGGAGGAGAAGTTCTCGCAGCTGACGCTTGACGTAATTGGCTTGTCACTTTTCAACTACAATTTCGATTCTTTGACTAGGGATAGTCCGGTAATTGAAGCTGTGTACGCTGCGCTCAAAGAGGCGGAGGCTCGATCCACTGATCTCTTGCCGTATTGGAAGGTAAATATGTTGTTTGTATATAGAAACATAAGGCAGTGGTTAAGTGTGGTAGTTATGTGTTTTTGTTGTTGTCGGCGTAAGATTGAAGCACTGCGTAGGATAATTCCGAGACAAATAAAAGCTGAAAAGGCGGTGATGTTGATAAGGCAAACTGTGGAAGGGCTGATTGAGAAATGCAAAGAGATTGTGGAGACTGAAGGTGAGAGTGTACATGGAGAGGAGTATGTGAATGAAGCTGATCCAAGCATCCTCCGTTTTTTGCTGGCTAGCAGAGAAGAGGTAAAACATATTCTTAATTCGAGTTTTTGAGATGGTCAAATTTTCGTTTTTACATTGTATGTAATAGGTGTCAAGTGTCCAATTGAGAGATGACCTCTTGTCAATGTTAGTTGCTGGCCACGAGACTACTGGTTCCGCATTGACTTGGACATTGTATCTTCTGAGTAAGGTAACCTTTCCTGTCTACTACCTTTTTCTATGCCCCAGATATCTGAGTAATCAAACTCTAAATTTTAACACTTCAATACGTAAACTTCTAGTTCGTATCAATTTTTGTTCAACATTAGTTTCTTTTAGAAACGTTCATTGAGTCAGTAAATGTGGCATGCTACGTGGATAATTATTTCAGTTCATAGTTGCTTAAACAAAAGTAAAAGGAAACAAATAGAATTAGGCCTTGGGCAAAGTTGATGAAGTCCGAAACCCTAACATTTCACCATCCCTCCTCCCTACCATTGTCAGGGTTTCAGTTGTTATGATGTCATTGTTATAACTTTAGTGGGATGACCATAGAGAAGTTGTCAACATCCATTGGCAACCTGAAACGCTCATGTACCTAATGATATATATCATTGCTGGAAGCAAGCTCGTTTGCCAAAAAATATTTTCAATGATTTGACAAGTTTTAATGATTTATATTTCAAAAATTGTTTCGTGAATTTGCCTAAGGAATTGGGCTTTCTATCTTTTGTAGAAATTCTAGATTTGAGCGGAAATAATTTTCAGATATTTTCTACATTCCTGAAACAAGTTTCACAATTGAGAGTTCTTGATATAAGTTCATGCAAAATGCTTCTGCTTTCTACTAGAAATTCCATCAAGTGTCTCCAGTCATACGATGAGCATTGCAAATCACTAAAAACAAATATGAGTCCTTAAACAACCACAGTTAAGTCACCAAACATCATTTGTATGAAATTGCTTAATGTTGGATAAGATGAATGCCATGTAATCTTAAATGCTTTGATGAGGAATATTCTTCCAATTGCTTTTACTAGAAATCAAATACACAAAGCATGCTTATATATGACTCGCTTTCTCTTTTTGTTAATTTGGGTGTAATCATTAATTTGAGTTAGAAATTTCTGATGTTCAAGTGTTAAGGTTTCTGATTTCAATGTTTTCCCTAGTTATATTATAATGTTTGTTAGTTACAAAAGTAATGACCTTTTTTCCTTTTTATATTTTTTAAGCCATATTTACTATGTATTAAAAATATAATTCTTGTGACATGTCACACGTTCTGATTTAATGTAAGGTTCTAACGGGGATTAATGTCATGTTAGATTTGATAAAAACTAGAAGTTTATGTATTAAAGTGCTAAAAAACGAAGTTTAGGCTAGTCTGATAATTTGCCTGCAGATTAAAAAATTTATTTCTGCTTTTCTTATTGAGAAGCCTTTGGTCAAACTTTATTGATTTTGAGGTATATGCTTAAATTATATCAAGCATCTTTGGGATTAACTTATTTTTTGCAGGACTCTTCCTCATTGAGGAAAGCGCAAGAAGAGGTTGACCAAGTTTTACAAGGAAAGCCTCCCACTTATGATGATATAAAGAATTTGAAGTTTGTGACTAGCTGCATAATCGAGTCACTGCGTCTATACCCACATCCTCCTGTAGGTTGCAACTTTTTCCTTTTTCATGAAGATAATTGGGTTATCCGAAACAAGCAAAGGAATTCTATCAAAGTGATTAAGTGATATTCTAAATCCAAGATTCTTGTAGGTCTTGTTAAGAAGAGCTCAAGTTGCTGATGTGCTTCCTGGAGATTACAGGGTTAATGTGGGTCAAGATATAATGATTTCTGTGTACAATATCCATCATTCTTCAAAGGTATCTCTAATTTTATTCACTTTACAGAATTTTCTGTTTTTTGGAGGCTTATGTCTATAATTGAAGCTGTTACTTATAAATGGAGTCTGACCACTGGCCTTTTCATTGTTTTTGGAAAATTAGTGCATATGGGTACTTTTGTTTGGCAAGATCATTATTGTTTTGGCTTTGTCACATGGTGTATCCTCGGTGGAATTTCTGAGCTTTTCTTTTATACCTTTCTTCTTGGTAACATTTACACCGATTACTGGCACAATTAGGCCTCTCAAGAGGATGACTAAATTTTATTTCTTAGGTGATGTTTTCTTGGGAATTATTTAGCTTAGTATAAGCGTATGCTACCTCAGATTGAGAGATCTCAACTTTGAATCGTTATCAAGAAAAATATTTGAGTTACTATCATAGTTTATTTACAATATCTCATCTGCATCAAGTGGCTAGAATTTGCTCTATTTTGTGAATTTATTTGCATGTCCAATGGCCATATATTCTGTGGAAGATTGTGTGATTTGTTATTTCTCACTCTGCATAGTTTGGGAAACCATGAATTGAGAATGTACGAATGATTTTCTTATGAGAAGCATCTTAACTGTACTAGGTCTGGGAGAGAGCGGAAGAATTTGTGCCAGAACGGTTTGACATGGAAGGTGCAATTCCAAATGAATCTAATACAGATTTCAGGTAGTTGGTTAATCTAGTTTCCTCGTAGTTTGGATCTGTTTGATTTCTGTATTCTAGTCATAGGAATGTTAACTTTAGAATTAATTGTACTTTGGCATTAGTTAGATTGAGCAGATATGTTTGGTATGTTCCAGATTTATTCCTTTTAGTGGAGGGCCCCGTAAATGTGTGGGTGACCAGTTTGCTCTGCTGGAAGCTATTGTCGCACTTTCAGTCTTTATCCAGAAGATGGACTTCGAGTTGGTTCCTGATCAGAACATCAGTATGACTACTGGAGCAACCATACACACTACAAGTGTAACTATTTCTGCCTTAGTTTGAAATATATCTGCACAAAAACATTCACAAGGCTGATTGTATTCTTTTCTGTAATAATTGTGTCTCTCTTTGGAACTAAAATAGTTAGTGCATGCGCTTAGAACTGCTTGAGAGGGATAGATAATAGGACTTAACTGTCATTACTTGGGGTCCAAATCACACAAACGTGTGCTAATTGGGTGTTGGTTTTTGCAGGGTTTGTACATGAAACTCGGTCAAAGGAAAACCAATTACTCATTTGCTTCAACTTCTTTAACGTAAGCTGTAGATGTTTATATATCTCCTTATTCAACTGAATATTGTGTACAAATATGTGCAATATGGGATTTTCAAATGCAATTCTTTGATTATTCAGAACAAATGTCATCTAATGAAGACCGGGTGCTAAGTATATGTGCTCAAATGCTGTTGTGATTTTACGAAAAAGAAAACAATTTGTGTATATCAAAGGAAATTTGAGAACTTGTTACCAAGGAACCTGAATGTTACTGAAAACCAAAATGGGACTGAATTTTGAGACAAACTATCTCATATAGGATGGGCTGGCCTGAGGATCGATTGGGCCTGAACCATTTGACCCGAATCTAAGTCCGAAACTGAGTTTGAATCTGAATGCGATAAGTCTGGAGATAGAAATGATAATCTGTACTTCAAAAGAGAATGAATTTGGGAATAATTGTGCACATGAAAAGAAACAGAAAAGCGACACTTGTATTTGTGAAGATACATAAAATGTTCATGTAAATTTATGGACCTCTTGGTTTGTATCTTCTTGAGATACTAATCTGACATATCATAGTAATATCTGCCAGTTTTGTTTGCATTTAGCAAATTAGTATATGCCTGTATATACAAACCAAACAAATTACAGCTACGTTGTTTTTAACATATTTATAGAAAAGGGCATGCCTGGATCTCTCTGAGAAAAGAAGTTTCTTCACTTGGGGTGACACGTGCTGAAGCACATTAGATTGTTGTCAAGCCAGATTTTGCAACTTATTCCGCAAAAATGTAGCAACATCACATCACGCATTAATTACCAAACCCAATGGATTTAATAAATTTTTAGTTTAATATTTATTTTTTAATATTTAGTTTAATAATTTTTATTATTAAAAATTGATTAGTTAATTAATTAATTAGTCAGTTTTCAGGCTAATTAATTTTTATAACTGAACAATTTGTTAATTAAATTTTAATTTTTAAGATAAGAATAGCCTTTTTTAATTATTTTTAATAAATATTATGATGGTTTAATACTGGTTGAATTTTTTAAAATTAAAACTTATTATTTTAGGTCCAGTTGAATGTGTTGTCTAATTGAAAAAATCATAACAATGTTAATGCAAACTATAATTTAATATAGCGTAATAATATTGGCTTCTTTTTTACCCTCTACTCCCTAAAAATAATAGAGGCAATTCGAAGAAAAATAGCCTCCAAAACAAACATGAATTCCAAATAATCCTATTCTATCATAATATGCCATGTAAGCCATAGAAAATAATCTTATTTGGCAGACGAGAAGTAAGTTTCCCGAGCGAGGAAGGAAAATGACATTAGTCATAACTGCTGATACTGGACTACTGAATCTTACCATGTGCGTTATGTTGGAAAATCTGAATCCCAGTCACAGCGAAATAATTATAATTTTTTTTTGCAAATTAGTTTCCAAAAATTAAGATCTTTTTAATTATATAAAATGATTAACACATGAATTATAACAAAAACATGAATCGTAATTCGTATCTTATTCTGAAGCTTAATCTTGTTTTTATTGTATCCTTCAAACTGTTTTTAAAATCAATCTGTCATAACCATCGTAGCCGCATAAATACCCAGCCTCTAATAGTATCCACACGATAGGTTAAGAGAACTTTGTAACTCTTACAAAGAGAGATAAGCAAGAAGTGCTAGCTTTACTAGAGCTTAAGCCTATTTATAATAGGTTTTAGACATTTTAGTAATTTTATTGAAATTAAATTAGACGTTGATTAGAATTACAAATAATTCTAATTAAACACCAATTATGCCCAAATCATATCCAGTATCTCTTATTGATCCATATTTATTAAATATCTCATATTTAATCATAAAGTTTCTTAAACTTTACAATCAAGTCCAACTTGATTAAATTATTTTTGCTCTCTTCAACCCATTCTTTATATGAGACCCCCTAGATTCATAAATATGTTAGCAATGATTAAAAATTATAATTATAATTCATAATTAGAATTAGATAAATTAAAACTTCTTTTAATTTATCTTTAATTCTTTAATTAAACAATTATAAATCAAGATTGACGTTTAACAATGCTTCATGACTACCCAAATATTTAGGAATATCAAAGTAGTTTTGACTAATTTTTCCGTATATGATTTTTCTATATAATTCAATTCTTTTATCATATAATATTATGATTAGACATAGAGTATGAAATAAATGTCTATTCTATTTTAAGTCCAATCATATTAGTTTTCCATCATTAGCTATCAATTCAATTAATAACATCTGTAAACCATGTACAATGTCATTCTATCTTGACCAAAGATTTCCCGACTCAATACTAATCAGGAATAACGAAACATTCTTCCTAATTACTTTAGGATGATAAATCATATCTTAATCACACAACTACCTTCATATAGTTCATACTACCTTTCTATTTAGACATTGACTATTACGGTCTAATTGTCCCATATCGGTAATAAAAGAGAATGATGTGAGGTTTATAGGCTTATGAGCTCTTCCACTCTTTAAGCTAGCTTTTGGGGTTGGTTCTCCATAAGACCTAACACTATACTTTCAAGTCCTCGTGCCATGCCCACACGTGGTGATGCCGGTATTGCAGTGTTCGTTCGAGATTAAAAAAGGTCTAGCACACAACCAACCCACCGATGTCTAGGCTACGAAACATGGTGGAATGTTATGGTCTAATTGTCCCACATCGATAATAAAAGAAGTTGATGTGGAGTTTACAGGCTTATGAACTCTTCTACCCTTTAAACTAACTTTTAGGGTTGGTTCTCCCAAAAAAAAACCTGTAACAATTAATAATAAGTCACAAGCAAAGCTTTAGTAACTTATATAAAGGAATTCTATTTTAGGTGAGAATAGACCATAGGAATTTGCTTTAAAAAAATACATACCCTTCTCATTGGATAATGCTTGAATTTAAATGCATTAAAATAACAAACTTTTCCTAACATACTGCCATAACTACTTGAGACTCGAACTCCAACAACACTACTAAATAGCTCGCACTTATTCACATCACCAGATTATTAGCTAACAACTAATTGACTCAATCCTAACCATACAATGCGCCTGACAGTTCCATTGACTCATTCCTAACCATACAATACATTTGACAGTCCCACTCATTTAGAGTTTCCTTAAAGTTCTCATGGCTTCCACACTTATACCATATATCTTGAGTTTTTCTTGGGCACTCGTGGATCGTCTGAGCTTATCAATACCCTTCGCTTCCAATGGAACCTTGTCCTCAAGGTTCAAATTTATGAAATTTTCCCGCAGTTAGTGAGTACTTTCCCAAGTGGCATCCTTGACTGGAAGCTGCTTCCATTTCGCCAGACTTTCTTCTACAAAGAGTAACCCCTTTGTGATCCATCGAGTATTTAAAATGTGTTTAGGTTCTATGATGATTTCTTGATCAACAATAGGCGGTATCTGAGGACTGGCCATATGAGTGTCACCTATTTTGTTTTTGAGCAACGAAATATGGAAGACAGGGTGAATGTTGGATCCTTCTTAAAGCCTGAGTTTATAAGATACTTGGCCAATCTTCTGCTCAATCTCGTAGGGATCGTAGAAATGACTGGCCAATTTTTGACATGCTCGCTCAAAGACTGTATGTTGACGATAGGGATGAAGGTTATGAAAGACCCAACCGTTTGGAATTGGCCACTTGCTGCATTTGATTATTAGTAGCATTAAGATTGGCTTTAAGTTGGCATAGTATGTCATCCCTTAAAGCAAGCTGTTAGTCAACTTGTTGCACTAAAGATCAACCCACCTCATAATGTGGAATTGATGGAGGTAATCGCCTATATAATGCTTGAAAAGGTGTCATTCCAATTGATACATGGTAAGTGGTGTTGTACTAAAACTCAGCTCCTGGCAAGTAAAAGCTCCATCTGCGTGGCTACTGATGAGTAAAGCATTGTAAATATCGTTCGAGGCATCGATTAAAAACTTTAGATTGACCGTTAGTTTGCGGGTGATAGGAAAAACTCATCTTTAGTTGTGTGTCTGACATCTTGAAAAATTCACACCAAAAATGACTGATGAATAATGGATCTCAATCATTAGCGATAGTTCTAGGCAGTCCATGTAGTTTCACGACCTCTTCAACAAAATTTTCGGCTACAAGTTTTGTAGTGAATGGATGAGCCAAAGCAATAATATGAGATGACTTATTTAAGCGATCAACTACTACAAAAATTGTGTTCTTGCCATTGGATTGAGGAAGTCCTTCAATGAAGTTCATTGTGACATAATCCCATACATGACATGGTATTGGCAATGGTTGTAAAAGGCCTGCTAGTGACAGAGTTGATAACTTAGCTCGTTGACATACCTCATTATTAGAGACATATTCCTGCACTATTCGATGCAATGATGACTAATAAAATTGTTGAATTTCCACCAATTGGAGAGTCATGGAATTCTCGAAAAAACAATTAAATATCTAAGCAGCTTTGACAACCATTTTTGTTGCTCCGGAGTTACAATGCATTGTTCCAAAAAATATTTGAGGCTACATTGATTTGTTTAAATGAAGAATTTTTTACCCATGACGTATGGTCTCCATGTTTGGACAATTGTAAGCATTCCTATAGCATATGTTGACCAGGATCTCTTAGATGACCTTAAGGCTCAGCTCATGAAGGCTATTGGCTTGCCGGTTGAGTCAACAATGCACCAATCTCATCTTCAGAGGCATCGGTTTTGATAGTAAAAGGAATATTGAAATTTGCCATAGCAAGTGTTGGTATGGTGGTCATGGCTTGCTTGAGAGTTGCAAAGGCAACTTCAACTTCATCACTCCAACTAAATTGGCCCTTTTTAACAATTGGTGAGTGGTCAAAGTCAAAAGTCCATAGTCATGAACAAACTTTTTGTAATAACCTGTTAGGCCTAAAAGACCACGTAACTTGGAAATATTAGTAGGCCTAGTCCAATTTAACATGTCATTAATTTTCTTTTGGTTCACCTTGACTCCTTGAATAGTAACAATATGACCCAAGTATTCCAATTCTTGTTGTCTGAACACACTCACTAAGCTTGACAAAGAACTTGTGTTGCCATAATATTTCAAAAGCCTTATGAACAGATACACAATGCATGGTCCAATTGGAGCTATAAATCAATATATTATTAAAGAAAACTAACACAAATTTATGAAGATATGGACCAAAAATAAAATTCATAATGGCTTGAAAAGTAGACGGGGCATTACACAGATCAAAAGGCATGACCAAATATTCATAATGGCCATTATGAGTGCGAAATGTAGTTTTATGAATATCATATGGATGTACCCGTACTTGATGGTAACTAGCTCTTAAGTCTAATTTAGTGAAGTAGGTTGCCTTATGAAGTTCTTCTAATGTAGCACCCCCTTATCGCAGGGTACACATTGGGACGCCCGGAGGTCAGTCCAATACGTATCCTACGATAAGGGCGAGCTACGTTCGATCACTACAGTCACTTCATATGGCATCATATCATTATTTGCTTACAAAACATCATAAAAAATCACAATATTTTCAAAACCAACTTTTCCTCATTTCATTTCTCAAAATCGAAAATCTACATTGTCTTTCAACCTTTACTACATGTACATCAACAAAATCTAGTACAAAAATACTACATGAATGAGGAAAGTATAATAAATCTATCTAAGCCATCCAAAAATCCCAGCTGATCGACCTTTGAGCCATGACTCCTCTTGCCAAACACAATCTATACGGCAGTAGAGCCTCTTAGTAGCTAGAGTCATCTCTCGGTCCTGAAAAGACAACGCTGCAATTTTAGTAAGTTTTGCGAACTCAATGAGGTAACCATTATCGATGGTTCACTCAATTCATGCAACACAAAATTTTGTTGCACTTCACAACAAAATTCACATAACAAATACTACACAAAATTTGCACTTCACAACAATATCACATTTTCACTTAAGCAATGCATATGAAATGTTCATGAGACACTCTTCCAATTATTACGTTGTTGTGACTGAGTGCCTAAACTATCCCGTATTCATTTGGATACCGGGCTTATTAATCGTTGAGCCTAAGGCTCTGAATCACTTTCGAGCTCGAGGCTCGGTTTCACTCGTTGAGCTTTAAGCTGTAATCGGTGGCTACTCTGGTCACAACTGCCATTATTTGTTTATGCATTCATGAATGGAATGCATGTACCACAATCAATCACATTACAAGCACATAGGTCTCATATTCACATTCAAGCAACACTTCAATATCTCAATTCACATTGCACAATCATCAGACCTCCTGTCCGGAATCCACAATCAAATCACATTCATTCTTTAGTCAAAACATAAGCATAAATAACAATAATTGAGAGAAACCATCTAGGTTACTCACAAGTTGCTTCCGAAGCTAATGCCTGGAAGTGCCGTCAACGTCTGGAGGTTGACGTTCCAATTGCTCCTCTATAACAAATAACATACACAAATATCACAATTTGCACAATTATGAGTGTTCATTTATGCACATGTATGAAAAGAATTATATACAATGCATGTTCATGACAAATATCGGGTATCCTTCTATCAAAATCATCACAAAAACAATTAAATATCGAAACTCACTTAACTAGCATTTGTTTGAAGGGTTTATACCTCAACAAGCCATTTGAATCCAATTTCACAACCTAATGAGCCATTTCAGAGTTTTCTCCCAACTTAGACTTTTGGGTCTACTGTTCTTGATCATTAAGACAATGAAAATAAAGTAATCTGACAATAATCCCTTCTAGAAAAGTGCTCCTCTATGTCTTATCTTTCTAATGACACCAAAATCATTCAATTTGGGTCAGTAGTGTGAAAGTTATATTCCAAATATTTTCAGACTAATTTTATACTAAGACAGAATCCTATACTTAACTTACATCCACAAATTGAAACTCTTAGAATCCGATTCAGAATTTGATTTCTTCACATAATTTGTAGTCCTATGTCTCTAGTTTACACCAAATCAAAAATAACCTCATTTGGACATCTACAGAAAAAGTTATGCCCAAAATACTGAGACATGTTCGGTGCTGGAAAGCTCGCCGCGGTGAGCCAAAAATAGTTCGCCGCGACGAACTTTTCCAAAAAGGAAAAATTCGCCCAAAACATACGAGTTCGTCGAGGCGACCTCCAGAGTTAGCCGCGGCGGATGTCATCCTTTAAGCTGGCCGCGGCGAGCTTCTCCAAAAACAAACGCAGAACATGATTTAACTGCAAATTTCCATATTTAACACCTATCTTGTACAAAGATCATCATTTCTAGTTCATTTATTCCCCATTTTCAACTCCATTTCATCTCAATATCATTTACCAACAAAGCATTAATCATTAATCCAAAAACAAGTTATGTTAATACACCTATTCATGAACTCACTATTTTCATCAACACAACCTTTTCATAACCAATCCATCTTGCAAACATACATATTATAACTCATAGTTTCTAATTCATCACACACAACATCAATCATCCATAAGACAACTCCTAACCCATGATTTAGCATTTAAGTTAAACAAAACCTCTCTATAGCTCATTACTCATCAAGCATATATGTATAAGATAAACTTCACAAACTCTTCATCATCCACACCACATACATACGCAAGGCACCCTTTTCATGCACTGATCACAATATATCATCATAAATGCTCCATTTAACAATGCTCAAATAAAACATTAATCACAACTTACTTAAGTTAGCTACCCAATCCTTAACTCTTCAAGAAAACCACAAATACCTAGCTTCAAACATCACCCACGATCATCACCATCTATAGGGTTGGAGGGTTAGCAATTTTAATGGGAGAGAGAGAGAGCAAAGTGGAAGATGAGTGGGAGGTTCAACATCAATGGAAGTTGGGAAGATCAAAACCCATGAAGAAGAGGAAGAGAAGCTACGAAGATGAGGGAGAAAAGCAAAAGCAAAACTCCAATGGCTTTAAGAGAAGAGCATCATGAGAAAGAGCAAATAAAAGGGGGGTTTTCAATTAAATGAAGACTTGGACACTTGACCAATTTCCAAACATTTCAAGTAAATCCGATTCTTACTCCAATAGTCTCCCTATTTTAATAGCACTATTTAATAAATCCTAAGGTCATTTATCAAAATTTCCATTCCCATTGGACAGTAATTTCTAATACCATTTAACAATTGTTTTGCCATTTGACAATTTTCCTAGTCCCAAAATTACCCTAAATTTCCAGAAATTTATCCAAAAATTCTAAATCAACTATTACACTCTCCAAAACAAATTTTCAATACAAATAAACCACAATTCTTAATAACAATGTTATAGACCCGGAATGTCAATAAATGCATGTACAGACATATTCATTTTCAAAATTTCACTATTCACTTGTATGAGCATGTTATATTATGCATGAACATAAAAATGCATTTCTTGTCTCTCACTGAACACTCCTATTTACTGTTCTAACCTTCCCATAAGTAATGGGATGTTAAATGGCTTCTGTCCCTCCTAAGTCCTTGTAGTATAAGCAGTAGGCACTTCTTACAAAATTCATCTCACTAGCTATTTCATGGAACTTCTTGTTCCATTGTCTGGGTGCTTGCTTCAACCCATATAGGGACTTTTGAAGCAGGCAGACATAATCAGATTTCTTATTATCTACAAAACTAGTTGGTTGTTTCATGTAGATAGTCTCCTCTAGCTTTCCATATAGGAAGGTTGTCTTAACATCCATTTGATGGATTTCCTAGTCATAGATAGTTGCTAGCACTAGAATAAGTCTGATTGTCTTAAATTTGACTACTGGTGAGAATATTTCCTTGTATTCAACCCCTTCTTTCTGCCTATACCCCTTATCTACAAGTCTTGCCTTGTAGATTCTTTGTTCAGATTCTGTTATTCCTTCTTTTGACTTGAATAACCATTTGTTTTCTATCAACTTAACTTTAGGAGGTCCAGGTACCAAAATCCATGTCTTATTTTTCATTAAGGAAGAATACTCTTTTTCACAAGCTTCCTCCCACTGTTCAACATCACTTCTAGCCATAGCTTCTTCAAAGGTTTCAGGAACCTTACATTCAATACTTTTAACCACAAGGCAAGAATATTCAACCAAATTTGTAACAAGGTACCTCCTATTAGGAATTATTTGTCTTGGCTGTCTATCCCTTGCCAGTTGATAGTCTTGTATGCTTCCTTGTTCATCAACTGAGGTTGTTTGTGGGGTTTCTCCTTCACTCACAGCTTTAGCCACCTCTGTCCTTAGTTCATGATGCGTTGAGCCTTGTATAGGCTCCACATCTATAGGTTATGGACCATGTTCTTCAGTTTCTAGTGGCACATAGAAATACGTTGATTGGTTTGATGCCCCTAAATTCTCCTGAATTTCACTTTGGAGGTCAGAATTTTGTGAATTCTTGTTCAGCAGAGGGAATTCATCTTTCTTAAGATTACATCTCTATTTATGATTGTTTTGTAGGCTCCTTTTTGGAGCAATAAGAGTTTATAACCCTTTACACCTTCTGGACAAGATAGGAACACCCCCTTAATTGCTCTAGGTTCTAATTTTCTCTCTTTCTGATGTGCATAAGCTGCACATCCGAAAGTCCTAAGGTGTGTGAGCTTCGACTTCTTACCACTCCAAATTTCCTGAGAAGTCTTATAATCATTTGCAGATATTAGGAGCCTATTAATTAAATAGGC
>JANITX010000006.1:5433291-5445488 GCA_027564395.1 Erythroxylum ulei
GTCAGAAGAAGGTGCAACATTCAATGAACAAAAAAAAATATAAACCGTCAGATTAAATGAACGAGCGAGATGGATTGCACGGTCGTCCATCCCAACTCGTCCTTAGTATATATACTTAATGATTGAGAACTTGGTTTCCAAACAGTCTCTTTTGTCGAGTTTATTGTTTGACTTTCAGTCACATACATCAAATTTGTTATTTTATTCATCAAATATAGATCATAGTCTACCAGTGTTACTGCTACTGAACAAATATTACAGTCTAAATGGAGTCACTGTGTTTGGCATCGTCTAGAATATGTTCTTAGGATAAAGCCACTCATATCCATCAATGTAGGAAATATCAATGCAGGGTGTTGCTTCATCTTTTGTCAGTTGCTTGCTTCCCATATGAAGCTCTGAGTGCATGGTTTGCTCCAGCACCAAAACACTTGTACTCTGCAAAGAATACCGTCCTGGAATAACAAATAAAATGTCAACCCCATTAATTGCCACAATTTTGTAATATACAAAACCATCAATTATCAAGTGACACTTGGAAGAATTGAAACTCCACAACTATAAGGGATCAACCACAGACTGGTCTTTAGAATGATCTCTCCAATCGTTTCATCCATCTGGAGAAACGATATTAGACATATAAGTCGTAGAGAAGATAACAGTAGCATAAACTCCCCAAGCTCGCCCAAGCCACACTTTCCCACTTCCGCCAATGCTACGAATCACGAAGGAAATTCTATTTGCTCTGTAAATGATTGTCTTGCTTGTGTTATAATAGACCCACTTACTCCTCTTGTTCGTGCTTTTGCGATCGAATTGATGGTACACCCCTGCCATAGTAACTCACTCACAATTATCTTTCAGAAGAAAAATATCATTTTCAAGAAATTTTCATCATAATTGTTAGTCTAGCAAGAATTTTCTAGATATTTTTTAGTCAAGTATTCGAAAAGATAAAGTGGTAAAAGGGGCATTTTAAACTAAATTCAAAGGCAAGCAACTCATGAGATAATAAAAAAATGGAAGATAATAAAAGCACATACAAAGAGGACAGTTTTCACCCTACAATCTAAAGAGAAGAACTATTGTTATAGAGGCAAGTAACCAATATAATGCAAGTTTTGCAAAAATTGGGCTTAAAAAGAGTTATAGAGTCAAGCAAAAGTAACAAACATAGCAGTAAAGGCATCAATAACATGAACAGTAAACGAACTTTACAAATGAACCTCAAAAGGGAGGGATAAAGTTTGTTTATTGTTTGAAGTATATGACAACTAATCAATAAAGCCACATAATTTATAGATAGTGGTTGTACTAGCCACATGTTAAATGATGGGCATGTTTTTAACATATTTGATATATCAATCATAATAAAGGTTAAGTTGGAGAATGGTGATATAGTTGAAGCATAAAAGGGGGGTTTGCTGCTTTTCAAGTTAAACATGGTATAAAATAGGGAAAAGGTGTAATCATCCTTTTTCATGAAGGTTTAAGATAACCATATTGTTATCTCTAACATTTGTAAAATGATACAATTTTTACGCTTAAACCTAAATCTACTAGGTTTATATTAGATACATGTCATGGGACTATTAACCCATATCATGTGATGTGCCCACTGTGCATCTCCCAGTAAGGAAATGCCAAAGTGCTCATTTAAAAATTTAAAATATTTTGTGAATCTTTAATTAATTGAATTATCAAAATAAGAACATATTAAGTTGATCTTTTACATTCAAAAATAAATATAAATACAAATTCATCCGTTTTCTTTTAAATTTATATCAATAATTTTGAACACATCAATACCAACTAAGTTCAACAACTTGAATTGTCTTCTTCAATTAAGGGAAAGTGAAAATAATAAAGAAAAATTGGCCTCAAAATTTTATGGTTGTAGTCGTGGAAAATGCAACGAAATTTTCACTACCTTTAAAGTTCTTTTATCGAATAGTTTGTTGGTGATCACTCTTATATATCATAACCCCTCAAATTTTATGAAATCATTGTTAGTCTTTGTATTTAGGTCCTCTTCCTTTTTATTCCATCCAAACTAAAATCAAATGGAAAATATTTTGATCTTCTTATGAGCTTAGAAGATACTAAAAAAAGGTCAAGAGAATAAAAGTATTCAATCAAAGTTTTGGGTAACCTAAAAAAATTCTTCAAAGATTACTCCTTCTTTCTCTTTAAGACAATGGCAACCTTATCCCTTCAGCCTCAAACCCCCCAAGAAGCTTACCTTCCACATACCTTCTACCTCACTATACTCCAACTCCCTCCCCACTGTGGATACTACCAACTCCACCACCTCAAAAGACTTGGGTCCAGGTCATAGGTAAAGCCGCAACTAAGTTACTTCCCACCTTTGGCCTCATCTGGTAACATGATTATGTCCCCTACTTTAAAGGAGCTCATAATAGGAGCCTTAAAATGGAACTCAAATTTGGTCAGTTTTTCATTGACAAAAGAGTAGCTTTCCCAGTTATGAAGCAATGGACGATGGCCAATTGGAAAAACCTTGGTTTGTAGAGGTGTTCATTAATAATGACAATGTTTTTCTCTTCAAATTCCACAGCTTAAAGGATGCGAGAAAGGTGCTTCAATCAGGGCCTTGGCACATTCACAACAAACCTCTCTTATTACAAGTTTGGAAACTGAGTATGAAAATGGAAGACATTAAGTAGGATTTTATCCCAATTTGGATTAGCATCTATGGGGTTTCATTAGAATATTGGATTACGACCGGACTTAGTTACATCCCAAGTTTCATTGGCAAGCCTATCTGCATGGACCAAGCTATAACTGAGGTAAGGAGAGTTTAATTTGCTTGAATATGTGTCTTGGTTACATCCATATTAGATTTACTAGAAAAACATTCCAATTATTCGGCTGGATGAAAGCATGGAACCATTTGAAGATCAACTCAAAGTTACATATGCATGGATGTCGCAAAGTGTTGTTAAGAGAACTTGGCAACTTTGGGGTAGATTATTCAATATAGTAGGATATGAAGGAGTGTTAGGTCTCAATATTAAGGAAAATATATAAGAAAATACTATGTTGCAATCTCTTACTAAACCTCAACAATCAGATGAAAATGAAGATCTTTCGAGCAATAATATGGAATGCCAATAAGAAACTACATCCTCCTCGAATGATGGAATTGAGAGTGATCCCCAAAATAATACACAAAATACTCCAAGCAAGAACCCCAATCTGGAAGTTGATTTTGAACCTATGGTGAAAGGAGAACAAGTAGAAAGAAAAAAAAAGTCCCAATTAGGGACTATCAAGCATGAATATTATAGCTTGGAATGTCATAGGGGCTAATGCTCTTAACGAAAAGCTTTTGCTAAGGAATTTAGTGGGCCAAAATAAAGCCTCAGTTGTAGGCATTTTGGAGACACGCATAAACTCCAAAACTGTAACCTTCTTTATGATTTTTCTCCCATGATTTGTTAGTTTTGACTAACCTTTCTGCTCATGATTTTTATGTATAATTCAATTTTTTCAACATATAATGTTCCGATTAGACATAAAGCATGAAATAAATGTCTATTATATTTTAAGTCCAATCATAGTAGTTTTTCACTATTAGCTGTCAATTCAATTAA
Source organism: Erythroxylum ulei (assembly GCA_027564395.1). Taxonomy (NCBI): domain Eukaryota; kingdom Viridiplantae; phylum Streptophyta; class Magnoliopsida; order Malpighiales; family Erythroxylaceae; genus Erythroxylum; species Erythroxylum ulei. The sequence continues at coordinate 5,436,909 of JANITX010000006.1, forward strand.
TGAAATTTCTAAACTATGTACAATGTAGTCTCCCACAAGGAATAAAATACTCACTACTGACTTGATCCTAATTACTTAAATGAAAGTGACAATAAACTTAAAAGATGATTGGATTTGGGTAAACAATAAATTGTAAATACTAGAAATAAAAAACATAGGTAATTTGATGATTTAGATATAGGGCTTGGGGTTCACCAATTTAAGAGATTGATCAATAAATTATCACATTGATTGAATGGCAGCTTATAATGACAATTGCACAACTTTACTCATATTCTCTCTCAAGAAATATAAGAATGCCTAACTAGTTGATTACCATTTCTCAATGAGAAACCTCACTAGTCAAATTCATTAAAAACAAGCAACCACAAGTTATCACACTAGTTTAGGATATCTCTATTTCTAAATCTAATGTGTTTATCTGCCTAGTGCACAAATCATACTTCACCTCTTAGTTCATCATATGATTCCTAAGACTGCATCTATGGTGATCAAGCATAGATACAACAGTGAAATGCAAGAAAGATAAACATAACCCAAGAACGTTCGTTCAACACCAATCAATCCATAAAATACAAATCAATCCCCCAAATAGGCTACATCCCTCACCCTAAATGGGGTTTAGTTTCAGAACATGATAACAGAATCTATACAAATAAAGACAATCAACATCCAAGAAAAAGTAGAGAGAGAAGGTAAAGAGGACACAAAACAAGATTGCTTCCAATGCTTGATGCAATCCTCAAAAGCTTCTCCTTTGTCTATTTTTTTGTGCCTCCTTATGTTGCAACCTAGTTTTCAGTGTCGCCCCCCCCCCCCCATTTTAGGTCTTAAAAAGAGTATTTATAGTGTCTTGGGCTCAAAGAAACCTAGTTTTTGCTAACCAAGGGAAAGCAGATCGTCCTTGGGCCGACAAAGTCTGTTAGGCGAACTTTATGTCCACTGAGTAGACCTTTTCGGGTCTCCGGAGTGGAATTGGCTAGGCAATGTCCATTAAGCGGACATTATGTCCGTTTAGTGGACCTTCTCGAGTCTCTGGAGTGAAATTGGCCAAGCAATGTCCGTTAAGCAGACATACCCTGGGCCTCTATGAAAACGTGTAATATTGACCCTTTAGACGACAAAATCTCTCCTCGAAGTCTTCATAGAAATTATAAAACTCAGAGCCCTCTTCGAAAGCGTACTTGAATGACCTTAATCTAACATCCATAGAAAAGTTATGCCTCATGCCCAAATTCTATCCATTTGTACCTATTAAGCAACAAAGTTGAAATGTGTGAGAAATAACTAAAGAAAGCTCTAAATTCACATCGAGATAAGTCAATGAGTTCCAATTCATCCTAAAATCATATAAAATAATTTGACTTATCAAATTCTCCCATACTTAAACTATTGCTTGTCCTCAAGAAAAAATATAAGAAAACTAACAACTAAATCCTTAACCAAGTTATTGATTCCACTTCCGTATGTGTACGGTGACATTTAGCATATGCCACAAGTCTTTAAACCACTATACGTCCGTAATGGAGGAGTTATAGTTTCTTAAGGTTTTACTTAAAATGAATGATACCCACAAACATTTCCTTTCGATTATTCCACACCTAATCATCATCGTAGCTCAATCCAATAAGTTGAAAGCATTATAGGTAAGAATTAAAACATAGACATAAGGCCACATAATACTTCATAAATTAGATCACAACTAAGCAACAAAAAGACATCATAATGCTTCAATTAATCAAACTCACATGCCGTGAATGAAGTCTTTCATAAAGCATTCACCTTTATAAAAGTGTTTAAGGGTTACTCTCAATCATCTTCTTATGTATGTCTCTTACCATAAGCTTGCGTCTTATCTATTTCTCCCCTACTTCCACCTATGGCATATCCATGAATCAAAAATGCCTTTATTCCTTTGGTTATAATGGAGCCAAGGGGTAAAGTAAGCTATGAAAGAAAGAATAGGGATTCAAATATTAAATAATTAGTAGAGCAGAAACAACAAATATTACAATCATCATTGGCAAATTTTACTAAGAATGTACCCAAACATCATAATACTATGAAACTCCACCAACTTTATTAACACAATTTCCATCATTCTTTCACCTTAAAAACTGAAGTGAACACGCTTTATTAATTATTATCATTTGTTTTTGTTTTTGTTGTTTTTCTCTTTTTTTTGAAAGCATGCTCCTTCAATTACCATAAAAGACACCCCCACACTTCTTCATTTGTATACCTATTAATAAGAATATTAGATGTACAATGTTTATAGCTCTACTATCCATTGAACAAGGGTGAATTTGTTTTTCCTGGTTCAAGGTTGTTTGGAATAGGTTTACAAAGAAAAAGGTCCAATACAATCACTAGGCACAAAGGATTCACTAGGGGATTGATACATAAAAAGGGTTAGTTGTTTGGCTCAAGCTCAATCCTAGTGCCTTTTATCACTTTCATGAACATACCATAGTATGATTATGTAACCTTGAAAAGATGCAATGAAAGTTCTAAAAGTAAACATACATAGAAGAGAAAATTAGATCATTCATAAGAAAAATAGGATTGAGTGCAATCCTTTAGGCTCAAAATAGCTCACTCCGTGATGTTTACTCATTCAATAGCATGCTTATTCAATCAATTTAACATTATGTCATCCAATTGTGACAAGGTATATAATCAATTTAATCATATTATGCATCTTAGTTAAGATCAATCTTATCCATAATGTAATTAACTTATTAAATTGGATTATAGCGATAATTAGAGCGTGAAAGATGTGCTAATATCAAAACATGCCTAATGAAAATATGCACAATTAGTTAATGTAAAAAAATTGTTTGGAAATTGTAAGATAATTAAATGAAAAATAGCGCATGCACGACCATCAATTTATCCTCCCCCACACTTAGAATCAACGTTGTCCTTAATGTTAGGTAAGATAAAAAAAATTATGCAATTAACGGAATGCGGAGTAAGAGTAGAGAAACCCCCTGAAATAGCCGATTGACCAAATTCTGCACCCTATATTCATATCTCTCATCAAACTATACAAATTATGGAGATAGAGAAAAATAACACTGAAGTTATTCTTACAATTTTCCAACACAAAATCAAAGCTAGGGTGAGATTAAAAGTAAATTGCATAACTAAATGCATGAGAATTCAATTGCAAATGCAATCCTATGACCCTATGATACCATTGTCCCTAAGGAGGTGGCTATTGCTCCATGAAGGCCCTCAACATATCTTCTATTCTAGCTTGTGAAGCCGTGAGATTGCCCACTTCCGCTCGAAGATCCCTAATTTCTGATCAGACTTCTTACATCTAAGTCAGAATCTAATTATCCCCTGGATCTGGATTAGTTATTGATTATGGTACAGTAGAGGCATTCAAATTGTCTCTCTCTCGTTGTGGATTGACCCACCAATTAGGACCATTTTCTTTGTATTCAAATTCCCTCGTTTTATCGGCATTGATGACATCCACTTCAGTAGTATAAGCCACTTCTTCATCTCTTTTGAGGACCTAGAGATGCCTAACCAGCTAGCTCAATAATACTGGAAACACAAATCTTTTTGTCTCTACTTTGTGGTGCACCACTTGCCACATAGAGGTCATTATTATCTGGGCAGCAGCAATGCCTTGAAATTGATCATCTTGGAAAAACATTTTGTCCAGAATGTATAAGTCTTCGTTGCGGAGGTATCCTGAATCATTGGCTTTAGGCATTACATTATATGCCAACAAGAAAGCTACCGACCTAGGTCCGATGTCAAGGTATTTGCAGTGCATAAAAAATGTTGATTTGTAAATCGCATAGTGGTTCTAATCTCGAGTCAAGACATAGCCTCGGCTTTATCTCATTGACTATCACTTGAACATTTTGCTCCTTTGTCAAAGATAGGACATTACCTCCCATTGGCAGCTCTAAATCTGCATTAATTAGCACTTATGTTATAACCACTACTCTCCCATTGACTCGTGAAGTGAGCACAGGTGGTTGTTTTCCGGCTTCCCAACTGAGGTTAGTATAAAATTGTTTGATTGCAGCTGGGTAGTACGCACCCTTAACGGTTAACAATTTGCCCCAATGAAATTTCTCTAAGTTTGCCCTTATTGTAACATCTCAGATCACCCGCTTAAAGATATTGTCCGCTTTGGGCTTTGGCCTGGGATGTTACAAGTAGTATCAGAGCCAGTGCTCGGGCCAGTTGGACCGGTAGGAGGCTAGGCCTTCCTTACAGATGTGTTTTCCTTAGCCTAATGGATCGGATCCCATTGGAACTACGAGGTTAAACGTGCTTAAGTAAGAGTAGTTCTAGGATGGGTGACCTCCTGGGAAGGCCTTTGGAAAAGCAAAACTGTGAGGGCTTGGCTAGGCCTTGTGGACAATATCTGTAAACAGGTGATCTGGGTTGTTACACTTATGTTATACGATGCATCAATACCCTCCTCCACTGAGACTTTGATTAAAACACTTTGCCCAAGCTTCACATTGTACATTGATGAATATAGCTTGTTTAGAAGCAAGTCCCTCTGCTTCTTCGACCAGATTTTTACCTCTAACAGATAGAGAGGATTGACCCGTATTCTTCCTCTACATTTTCTTAAAGCACGACATTCAGTGATAGCCTCACAACCCGCTATAATTTCATCCAAACTGACCTCAATCCCACAAACCAGGCATCAATTCTCAACCCATCAACTTCAACATAAACCATCCCTTTTCAAATTCAAACACAACCAAGTATCTCACTTTAATCTCAATCCCACAACTCTAACACAACCCAGCCCAAATTCAATAACAACCACAATCTTATAAATTTCAAGCATCAACTCACAATGTGACAATATGTTGAACAAAATCATCATTATGACGCACAACATTGTAGTGCCACAATGAGAGAACAATTACTCATTCCAAATCGAAGTATAAATTGTGTATACTTTGCCCATAACCTTAAGAAGATCCCTCAAAATCGTCAAATATGAAGTATGAGGGCATTATCTTGGCAGAAGAGAGAGGGACGACTTGAGAGATAAGGGTTTGGTTGGGATGGAGTGTTATGGGGATGGGGTCTATGAAGGTAGAGAAAGGGAGAAGATTGAAGCAAAAGAATGAAGAATCTTAAGCTAAAAGATGGTTGGCGTGGACGAAGGAAGGGGAGAACACAGGGGTGACGGTGATAGGTTAGAGAGAAAGTGCATAAAAGGGAAGAGAATAGGGTATTTTAGTTGAGTACAGGCAATGTCCATTAAGCGGAATGGCTAGTGTGGACGAAGGAAGAAGAGAACGCAGGGGTGACGGTGATAGGTTAGAGAGAAAGTACAGGAAAAGGGAAGAGAATAGGGAATTTTAATTCTGAGTACATGCAATATCCTTTCCGGGTCTTTTTGGTTGTTATAAAGTTGTAGGTCTATTAAACGGACTTCATGTCCATTAAACGGACTTTCTCAGTGAATCTAAGATGTTCTCACCTTGTTCACTCTTCTTTTGTCCCTTCTACCCATTCATTGATATCATAGGACTATATGCATGATGTATGAGTGCCAATAATGAAGAGATTAAAGAAAACAAAGAGACATTGCTACTTACCTCCCCCACTATTAACATGGATCTTACCTTTAGGATTGAAGAGGCATGATCACCCTATTCCTCATGCTAATAGTCGGTGTCATTGGGATGTCTTGTAAACACTAGCCCTATGTAACACAGAACAAACTAGAATAAGAAGATATGATAAAGATGAAATTAATAAAATACAAAGAGAGTTAGAAACTTTGGGTTGCCTTCCAACAAGCGCTAAATTTAATGTCCTCAGCTGGACTCAGCCATCATGACGTCAATTTTGGAATACAATGGTGGAAATACACTCATCCATTTCTCCCTTAAAATAGTGCTCGAGTCGTTGTCCATTGACCATAAAGGACTGTTGATCATCCCTTCTAATCTTCACAGCTCCATGTGGGTATACTTTTGTCACCACGAAGGTCCAGACCATCTTGATCACAATTTCCCTGGGAACAATTTCACGCTAGATTTAAATAATAAAGCTTTTTGTTCAGGTTTAAATCCTCACCAAAGGATATGCTTGTCGTGGAAAGCCTTGGTTCTCTCCTTGTATATTCGAGCATTCTCAAAAGCATCTAGGCAAAATTCATCTAACTCATTCAACTCCATCAGTCTCCCTTGTCCAGCTTCTTTGAGATCATAGTTCAACTTTCGGATTGCCCATAATGGCTTATGCTCAATTTCAACCGAAAGATGGCAAGATTTTTCAAAGACTAATCTATATGGAGATCTGCCTAAGGGAGTCTTGTATGTTGTCCTGTATGCCCAAAGAGCATCATCAAGCTTCAATGCCCAATCGTTTCTTGAGGTATTAACAGTTTCCTCTAAAATTTGCTTGATTTCCCTGTTAGATACCTTAACTTGCCCACTGGTTTAAGAGTGGTAAGTGGCTCCAAACTTAAAATGACACCCATATTTTGCCAATAGAGATTTGAATTGATGATTATAAAAATGTACCCCATTGTTACTGATTATAGCTCTTAGAGCACCAAATCTTGAAAATATGTGTTTCTTAACAAATTAAACAACACTCGCTCTAGTGTTATTTGACAAAGTTGTAGCTTCTAACCATTTGGATATATAATAGACCGCTACAAGGATGTATTCATTACCGAAGGATACTAGAAACGGTCCCATAAAATCCAGACCCTATACATTAAAGAGTTCAACCTCTAAAATCCATGATTGAGGCATCTTGTGTTTTCTACCAATGTTCCCTGTTCTTTGACGCCTATCACATATCATGACAAAAGTTCCAGTGTCCTTAAAAAGAGTAGGCCAATAAAACCCGAATTGTAAAACCTTTGCTGTCATTTTGTTAGCCCCATAGTGTCCACCATAAAGAGAAGCATGTCAATGATGCAATACTGACTGCATCTCCTCATCAGGTATATATCTTATAATTACCCCATCAACACACCTTCTAAAGAGCAATGGTCTTCCCAAAAGTAATTCCTCACCTCAGATAAGAATTTCCTTCTCTTATGGTATGAATAATCACTAGCAATGATGTTAGACACCAGAAAGCTAACATGATCAGCAAACCAAGGAACATTTTCCTTAACATACCACAAATTCTCATCAGGGAAGGCATCACTGCCTCTCCCATCTTTTCACCTTGCTTAAGTCGTGAAAGGTGGTCAGCCACTAAATTTTCGGATCCTTTCTTGTCTCTAATTTCCAAATCAAATTCCTATAAGAGTAAAATCCATCTGATCAACCTTGGTTTGACATCTTTTTTTATAAGCAAATATTTCAAAGCAGAATGGTCAGTGTAAACAATGACTTTGGACCCGACAAGATAAGATCTAAATTTATCAAATGTAAAAACTACTGTTAGCAATTCTTTCTCTGTAGTAGCATAATTAAATTGGGCATCATTAAGAACTTTGCTAGCGTAATAAATGACATGTAATTTCTTATCCTGTTTTTGTCATAAGATAGCCTTAAGTTCATAATCACTAGCATCACACATCAACTCAAAAGGGAGATTTTAATTCGGTGCAGCCATTATAGGAGCTAAGGTAAGTTCCTTTTTCAAAATGTTGAAAGCATTAAGACATTCATTAGTAAATTCATAAGGGACATCCTTTTACAATAAAGCACATAAGGGCTTAGAAATCTTGGAAAAATCTTTAACAAATCTGCAATAGAACCCTGCATGCCCAAGAAAACTCCTTATTGCTCTAAACGAATTAAGGGGTGGTAATTTATTGATGATTTCAATTTTCGCTGGATCCACCTCTATTCCTTTATTTGAAAATTTGTGGCCTAGGACGATTCCTTCTTGTACCATAAAATGACACTTTTCCTAATTCAGTACGAGAATAGTTTCTTCACACTTCTGTAGAACCTGTTCTAGAATGAACAAACATGCATCAAAAGAAGAACCAAAAGTAGAAAATTTGTCCATAAATATCTCAATTGTATTCTTCACCATGTCGGAGAATATGGACGTCATGCACCATTGGAAAGTGGCAGGAGTATTGCACAAACCGAAGGGCATCCTACAATATGCAAATGTACCATAGGGACAAGTGAAGGTGGTTTTCTCTTGATCCTCTGGGGCTATTGGAATCTAGTTATACCCTGAATAACCATCTAAAAAGTAATAATAATATTTCCAGCATTTGATCAATAAAGGGGAGAGGGAAGTGATCTTTCCTAGTTGTTGCATTTAATTTCCTATAATCTATACAGGCACTCCACCCTGTCACAACCTTAGTGGAAATTAACTCGTTACTATCACTAGATATGACATTCATGCCACCTTTTTTGGCCACCACCTGCACAGGACTTATCCAAGAGCCATCAAAAATAGGACAGATAATTCTTGCGTCAAGTAATTTATGTACTGATTGTGGCTCTGTCATTCGATCCGAAAATTGACCTTGGAAACCGGTCAAAATAATAAAATTCCAAGATTACAGTAAACTGAAACCTCGGGTCGTCTCTCTTGTTGGAACCGATGGAAATTGGTTTAAAAACTAGCCTAAAGTCGAAT
>JANITX010000006.1:5625197-5638218 GCA_027564395.1 Erythroxylum ulei
CATTTGCACTATTTTCTGTCTCTGTCCCCTACAACCAAACACATCTGTCCTGGAGACGGAGACAAGATTCTCTATTCTGTCCACTATAAATCAAACAGCTCACTGTCCCTAGTTTCTGTTTCGTTCCGTCTCCAAATTTTTGTTCCGTTCCGTCTTTAGCTATCAGAGACGCTAACCAAACACAGGGTAAAAGTTAGGAAGTGATAAAAGTGTTGCATTTGTGAGCAAGGGTTTCTGCTTTTTAGTGATGACTGACGAGGGAGGAAAGAAATGTATGTGTCCAACTGATGTTTGTGAAGGTGATGATAATCTTAGCTTCTGCTTTAGAAGTAATGGCGCAGAAAAGAGCTGGCTGAGGTAAAGAGAAAATGGCAAGATGGAAATAATGGTTGATGCAGAATAGGACGCATGTGCTGCGCGTGTGCTTTTTTGTTCAGTTAGTTTCTTCTTTACGGTTGGACCATTAATAGAGACGGCGGGCAATGGTGAAAGCAGATCGTGCTGCTTAGATGTGGACATCAGACGAAAAGGCGAAAGCAGTGCATTTTAGCCGATGCTGCTACTCCACGGTGGATACATTGGTAAGACAAGGATGTTGATTCTAAAATGAGAATAGAAACCGCCCATATTGTCACCTTAGAACACAAAGCATCAGACAAATGACGACTTCAGCACTTCAGGCAGGTTCTTTTGTTTGTGTTGGGTCTCAAAGTCCAAAAGGATCAGATCCAAATACAATCCACTTTAAGACACTGAAGTTCAGAGAGGTTTGGAGGAAAGACATCGAACTCAAGCCTGGCTTTCACACCATCAACCTAGTCAAACTTCTTCCGCATCATAAAGCCTTATTATGGTAAAAGAGGATTCAAAGTGGAAAATACTGGGATTTGCTCCTTGGATCTCCTGGTTTAGTGGAATCTTATGAAAAGTTTGGAAATAATATACAATTGAAAGGAATTGTTTCATATGTGAAATTAGTAACAACTAACCAAGACTCCATGGGACAGCACGTCGGACTTGCTCTGGTATCGCAAAATGTGACTGTAACTGGCTAGTCATATGTACTTGGTTTAGGATCAAGTCTTCTATACACAACTATCAGGAAGGAAGAAAGAATTAAATAAATGAAATAAATACGTCAACTAAGATAAGCTCGCTCCCTTCACGTTGACAAAAATGCTCATCCCATTTCTCTACGACACTATAGACTCCGTACTCTGGGTGAGAATTCGACAAGCAGGAACCGTTTTATGTAGCATACATGTTCCTTTAAAGGTCACCATCTGACAGCAGCTTTTTCTATATATGTTAAGCTGTAGAATAGAAAATGTAATGTCACTAACATGGTTTGTGTCTGTCTGGCACATAAAAGTGTTTTCTGATTATATAATACTCGTTGAAGTAGTTTCTTCGTGCGCATGAGTGTCCGTACCTGTTCTGAGTCAATCTTGTGAAAACCAAATTTGTCAGTCCATATTGACTCTGCCTCTTCAGCGGCTGGAAGAACAAGGCTCTGAACATTCAAAAATGAAAGCAATTTCTCGATACAAGAGAACAACAACTGGAAGTAGCCCTGAGAGGGAAATTAAATACCAAAGTCAGAGATAAGTTATATAAATATGATAAAAATTTTAGCTTTATCAAATGTAGAAACTCCAAGTTCGAACAAACAGAATTTCACCAGACGGGGAAATAGATAAAAAAAATCCAACTCCTGAAAAGGTAAGATGCATCAGTAATCACCTTGCCATGGTTGCCATTGCTTGTTGCAACTAAGGGAAGCTCGGCCACTTCTTGCCCAAATATTCTAAGAATTCCAGCTGACACAACGAATGAGCTGCAATAACAGATATGTGAGGTGTTGTCATTACTCAGAAAGTAAGACTGCTCCCAGTTTTAAAAAAAGTTCATGATTACTTGACCGTTAGTACAGCACAGAACATTCCCCCATAATCTAGACCCTTAGAGTTCTTCCTGAGAAAGTCAGAAACCATCCGTTAGTATATTAGCAGATGATAGGCAACTATAAACATTTAGCTTACCCGAAAACCATCAATGGGATAAGGTCACGTCCAGTTGAATCTACAATGGGATCAAAACACTCCTGAAGCATAAATACTCGTTAATAATTTCATTTGTGAGGTGAAAAAAATCCATAATCTGTTGACACGAGACATATGACATAGTAGTATATACTGAACAAAAAGATTCAATTTACAGTAGTAAATCATCAGTTTTGAACATCAAAAGGTTGAGATAAAATGATTTATAGAAGGCATTTCCACACAAGACCACAAGTTACACAATTTGCACATCCAGATCAATACATATACCAGCTGAAGAATCATCTAGCACATAAAGGTAACATACGTTATATATAAATCCAATGATATTAAAAAAAGATGTGCCAAAACGCCATTAACTGCAAATCAAAGAAAATTATCCCACAAAAGCAAGGAATGCACTCACTTGGAAAATATTTAGCGCTTGAGAAAGCAACAGCTTATTTTCACGAGAAGAGAGTTTGCCACTGAGAAGTCTCCACCTCACATTAATGTCACTAACCATTCCTAAACCTTTTTGCTCATGCTTCATTCTTATAACATCCAAAAGAAGGTTTGGAAGTTTTTCAGCTCCGCGAACTATCAACTTCTGCAAAGCAGTATGAATCCTACCGCAGTCCATTGAACAAAACCACTTCCCTTTTGGCAATTCCTGTCAAATAAGTAGTGGGAAAACATTTGCGTTAGCAACATCAAAAGCGAATTCAAAGACAAAAAATCAATCCAGGATCCATGCTAAAATTAATGTATGAACTGCTTAAGCACAAACCTTTAAGTTCGCAATTTTGTGGGTCCTCAAACAGCCAACATGAAACTCCTTCTCGCACTGCAGAAAAGCATGCAAGCTACCCTCAGATGCAGGATAATGAGTTGATAAATCTAAAAAAGTGACTCCTCAAACAAGTAAGAAACTGATATGAAATCATGGAGAGTATCAAAATCCTAAATCAATTTCTCATTACAGAAGCAAGTAGGTTATTTTTTTCTGAGTCCATAAGTTCAAATCAGAAATAAAGAACAGCAAATAGCTGAAAACTACCTGATCACATAGTATTATTGTTCGTGGACCAAATCCAGATCTGCTGAAATCATAACCTCTGCGTGCAGCAAAATTGAAGGAATAGCAACCCAAATCAATGTTGAATAAACCACAGAAAACAACAATCAGATCTTTAGCAATGTAAGTACAAACTGCATAAAAAAGTTCGGGAATCATGAAAAAGTCCCTATGGCCTGATATTTTCAGACTAGAAGTCTTACCGGCATAACACGCATCCACTAAGTTCAGCTTCTATGTTCCTGACAATACGTATGCATCTCTTGGTTATCTGCTCAATAGGATCAATACCAGAAATTCTTCCAGCTGCAAGAGCATTTGCATTATGCTCCACAAACTTTTCTCTCTCGAACATGTTCTGGCAAAATTGGCAATACCAATCTCCATGTGGAATACTTGGTAGAGATGCACATCCTGTATAATCAATAAGTTGTTCATCATAATCAATTTACACAGATCACAAGAACTAATTGTTAAACGTAATATCCTTTAAAAAGGACATAATAATTAAATGTTAGGATTTGTTTATTTTCTCAAATCCAAAGAATACATCAGACAGAAGAAAAAGATTACTAAAGTTATAGTTTACCTTTATGGAACGCCCTAGGGCATCCATCACAGAGAACAAGGTTCCCACCATCAGCACAAATGATACACAGGTCATCATTATCCTTAGCAGAATACTTGCGGCCTTTTGATAGAGAGATTGCCAATTCATGAAGTGACACACCATTAGACGTATAAATGTAAGCATAGCTGTCAAGAAAGCCAAAAAGATCATTTTATTAATCCACATGGAAAAATTGTATGCATCAAATGATGCACCATACACTTATATAAGCTTACGGTTTTTTGCGAGTAGCCCAGCCAGCATGAGCTTCGAAGGTTGATGGGCTGACCTGTACATTATTAACAAGTATTTTCAGCAAATCTGAGGTGAATTAATCATCCATCATCTAACCAGTAAGAAAATGTACCTCACTATTGCAGCAAAAACAAAGTATTCCAAATCCCCTTTTATACCCCAAAAGCAGTTTCTGTCCAGAAGATTTAATTACTTTACACACTAAGAATTTGAAAAAAAATTATAAGCATGCATAATATTTATCTGAACCACCTGGCCACGAGCATAGTATGCAACTTCCGTTCCATCAGGCAATCCACCTTCCTCAAAAACCAATTTATGCAAGCGCTGATCTCTTCAGAATTAAAAGAAAAGATTACTTTTGCAGGGGAGAGATTAATAACACAGCAGCAACAAACACAACCAAACTATGTTAAAGCGTAAAAATTATGAAATATTGGAAAAGAAAGATTCTAACTTTGTTGTTATTTTCCACTGGCACTTATTTTGGGGAGAGACAATTGATGGTTGGCTTTTCAAGGACTTTGACGTTAATAAAGGTCTTGATTTCCTGAAAGAAAAGCCCAAAATTAAAAAGTAAAGAGTGAGATTAAAGTGAAAATCTAAATAACATATTACATATTACATTGATATCTTTCTACATTAATCCAGTGTCAGAACCAAAGCAACAAGCTACAGCAAACTTGTTAAAGTATGAATAAATTGCTAAAACTGAAACAATGCTAAGGAAATGACAAATCAACATGATTAAAAAATCAACCTTGGTGTGGTCTTCCATGGCTTATTTTTCCTTGATGGCATATGCAATGAAACACTTTTGGAAGGTTTTTTGATCAAATCCTCTTTTAATGACCTGAAGTAAGAAAATGCTACACAAGTCAATATATCACCAACCTAAGTATCCAAAATAATAGTACTTAAACATCTAGTAAGTCTTCCCAAATGATAGAACAGAAGATACAGATCACTTACTAAACCAAGGTAAAGATTTCAAACTTAAGCCATGAAAAAGCAATAAAGGAAAAAATTCAGATAAATATGTCACTAACTCAGAATCTGTTTTCTGTTCAATCTTTTTTCTCGATGACATGCGCACTGGGGAAATTGTGGACCTTATCCTTAGATGTGATTTTGGTGGCCTGAAATGGTTCAGATGAGAAGCCATATAAGGAAAAATTTGCAAGATGACAATACAAGAATATGTCAATACTTTTTTCCCATAAGATGCAAACAAAACAAGGATATAAATTCTACATTGAAACAAATTACAGAATCATAAAAGGACACCAACTTTCTACAGATCATGGCTGGAGTACTATCTAGCGAGGATGTAGCAATTGAAATACTGTTGCAGGAGTCCAAAGTCAAAACTTGTTCTGCTGAGCTGAAAAAAGAGGAAGTGTCGTGTCACACATATAATTTACAACATTGTAAGAAAAGTCATATTGAACTGATTCACTGAGTTACTTGGTTAACATCAGTCCTTATAGGAAAAAATGAAGAAGCAACTCATCTGACATCTATTTCAATGGCACTAGTTGGTTAAGCTGTACCATTTATAAGCTATAATTCTGGAAAGGCATCAATGAATCATTGCAACAACTAACCATCACAAGAATAACAAAGGGCACACCTGGCAGTTGCACTAGTTTCAATAGTTGTGCTTCCATGGGATTTATTTGAATCTGCACATGAATTGCATAAAGGCCCAACTTTGCCAACATAAATCGAAGGAAAAGTACCTATGTTGTTTCAAAATAATGATAATAATAAGGAATAGGTGATAATAAAATGATTTAACCTTTCAACAGAACTATCACCAAATAGCTCACCTTTGCACCTTCTACAAGTGAATGTTTTTTCTTCAGGCAAACCACTAATGGCACTTTGGATCGTAGCTTCTAAAGAATCCAGAGAAGAAGATCTACAAGCATTCAATACATCAAGCAGGCTCTTACCATTCTCAAAACAAATGTATTGTCCTGCACGTCTATACTGTTTTATGGCATGAATCTCAAATTGCGAAGGAGGAATGACCTAAATTAATTGAAAAAAACCATCATAAAATGGTCGATATATTGAACCACATTGCAACACTAAACTGTAATAGGAAGTCATACTCACTCTGCAGCTCTTGCAGAGAGAACAAGAACATAGAATGCCAGCATCTTTAATCATACCGCGCAGTCCAAATGCTTGGAACTAAGATTCTCAAATATGAAAACAGAAGTTTATGAGCTTCCATAAAGTGAAAGAGGCCATTACAGGAAAGCTTGGGCGGAAATTACATTGTAAAAACTTGGGTGGAAATTACATTGTACCTTTCTTCCACCTATGTAAACCACTGGTACCCCTTCAAGCAAACTAGTCTCAAAGAGTTCCTTCACCGTCATAGGTACAGTTTGTAGTGCAATCTTTTTTGACATTTTCAACTCCACATTCCTCTTCGGTGGAGACAATGCGCTTCCCTCTGCAATCATCTCAACATCAACGCTTGAAACTGCCTCACCGTCAATAGCTTCAAACCCATTAACCATAACCTCCACTACCTCACCTTTAACTTTCACGGTGGACCTATTAAGCCGACTCAACTTCTTCCTCTCCTTACCCTTTGTAGAACTACCATTTTTAGACATTAACATAATCGGACCCTCATCATGAGGCTCATCGATTTCCTCGTCTTTACAAGTCCCCGTCTTCATAACGCAGTGAGAAACATTATTAGCACTTAGATCACAAACAAATCTGCTCCCTTCCTTGACTTCATGAACCCTTTGGCTCTCTAAGACTACACTCTCTTTACCACCAGTCTCCAACACTCCACACTCACTATGCAAACTCACTATCTCATTACTTGCACAAAATTTTAACTCCTCAACTGAATCATTATGTGCATCCACGATGTCATACAACTCACAAGCTCTACACTTGCGAGAATAAACAAAGTAGCCATTTACCTTATCGAACTTGAATCGTTTACTCGACTGAGTCGCAGTCTCGCCACTCGCCAACTGGAAGCGATCGTCAGCATCCCCAGAATCATGCTCTCGTTTCATGTCGAAAATCAACTACAAATCGAAGGACCGAAACTCTAAGCATGAAATTGAGGGCCGAAAACCCCCTATTTTAGAGTGAGAACAAAGACGGCGCCAGAAAAAAAAAAGAAGGAAAAAAATAGGGAAATAGATGAATAAAGAGAGATTTAGGAGTGTGGAGAGAGCGAGAATTTGGGGATTTTGGATTAGGGGTTTATTTGGGGGTTTAATTCTCAATTGATTTTCAGGAAAATAAAGTGCTAAGGAAAGGAGAGAGAGCAAAGCTATAGATTTAGAGAGATGGAAAGATTAGAATTTAGAAGTGATGAGGTAAATGGCAGGATCTGTAAATATGATGAAAGGGAATTAAAGTGCACGCTCCACAGTCCACATTGAATAATAATGCTGCTTTTTGTTTTATTTGTGTCTTTTTCTTTTTTTTCTATTTTAAGTATTTACTTATTTTTAATAAAAATGGCAGGATCTGTGTGTTTGAATTGCATGTCATAATTTCATCCCATTACTTCAATATCCAAGCAAATACATATTAAATTTGTTCCATAAGATAAAGAAAGCAAACACTTGTTGACAATAAAAGGCCTTGGCCAGAGGCCTACAGGCTACGTTAAATATGTGACTACGTACCACATACAGACACCACTAATCCTAGGAGGCTTACAAAATGAAAGGAAGGGGCGACATATGTTAGACATTTTTGTCTTTAGGCGTAATTTTATCGATGTCTTATAAAGTTGGACTAACATTAATTGTAATTTTGGTTTTAAATAAATTACCAGTTAAGTAACGTCATTTGATCCAGATAAAGATATTAAAGTGGCCCAATAAATGATCGAAATCAATGGGTCGAAGTCCGGGAAGAAAATGGGTCCCAATTAGTATGAACCGGGTCCATATCGGCCTTGTGATGGGGAAGCCCGATATGGAAGCTATATAAAGGTAAGGTCTCCTACAGTTACTCAAGAACGGCATTCTCGAGCATAAGGTTCCTGACCCGTTAAGGAAGCTCGGGATTTGAGGAAACTGTAGAAAGGCCTTGCCCGTGAGTCGGTGAGCATTTTCCGCTAAAGGATCCGGGAGATTTGGAGGCGTTTGGAGCTCGGAATCGGCATCGGAATTAGAGATGGAACCAAATCCAGGTGTTCCGCATTACCTTCATTTTTTATTCTTTCACGGGACCCTAAGGTATGTAATAAAGTCCCCTCTACATAATGACAATTTTTTCCGACTCAAGTAAGCGTCACATAAATAATAATGGAGTCTTAGCATTAAATAAGTAATCACGCTTGATATAACTGACAAACACTAATTTAATGAAATCTAAATAGGTAAAAACACTCGATCGATAATGATTTCAATTGGGATACTCATCCAAATAAAGATATATAATTCAGAAAGTAACAAAGCCGATATTCTAAATCTATTTGTTTTTTTTTGTTTTTCTCAAATTTTTTTTAAGAAAAATGTACAAGCAAATAAATCAAGGAATATACACCAGGGGAAAGCATCCTTATAGAAAGAACACACTGAAGAGATTTGTCATCCTATCACCAAATGTCTCCACAAGAACAACTCCCGTTTTCAAAGTGGTGAAACCTTTTCCGATCCCTCAGCACTATTTTCCTGCTAGTAATCTTAGAAATGAGCTTGATCATTGTGTGACAGTCATTGCATACCTTCAAATTGTTGACAACCCTTATTGTGGTAAAGGGCTTACTAGCAACTAATCCATAGCATATCGCTAGCTTTTCACTATGAATTGACAGAGCCCATTCTTTCTCCCAGTCCTCAATATCGTGTAACACTATCTGCGTTGCCGGAGAATACCCTTCTGATGTCAATACTTTATTCAACTCCTTTAGCTTCAGGTAGATTTGTTCCTTCTGAGGGTGTCTCGTATCTCCTAAAAGGAACTCATGAATCTCATTGTTCACCTCAATGGAACTGCAGCCTGGTTCCTTCTCAATTCCGTATTCCTTCATCTTTGCTCTCACCTGAGCAGCCTCTTCCCATTTCCCCAAGGAAGAATATGCACTTGCTAGTAACACATAATTGCCTGAATCAGCATCTCCACAAGCCATCAAGTTTTCTGCAACTTGTGTTGCTAAATTAAGATTGCCATTAATCTTACAAGCATTTAAAAGAGAACTCAACATAATATGATCTGGGGCTACTTTCATCCGACTAATTAAATCAAAAGCGTCCTTAAGCTTACCCACACGACCAAGAAGATCAACCATACAACTACAATGCTCAATCTGTGGTTCAATTCCGTAATCTCTATCCATTGAGCGAAAGATTTTATATCCCAAGTCCACTAGACCACCATGACTACAAGCGTTCAAGACACCTATAAAAGTGACACCCGTTGGTTTAAATCCTTGCTTTAACATTCTCAAGAACAACTCTACAGCCTCGATGCTCTTTCCATGCAGGGCCAGCCCCACAATCATAGAGTTATAGGTAATTACGTTTCTCTCTTTCATCTCACTGAAAACCCTTTGAGCCTCATCAATATCCCCACACCTGGAATACATATTGATCAAAGCACCACCAACATAATGGTTGAGCACAATGTCATGCCTGCCCATATAAGAATGCACCCATCTCCCAAGCTGCAAGGCCCCAAGCTGTGAACAAGCAGATAGCACAGAAACAACAGTAAATTCATTAGGTTTCGTATCTTGCCTTTGCATTTCTCTAAACGTCTCTAAAGCTCTGTTCATTTCTCCATTTCTTACCAACCCATCAATCATTACAGTCCAACTAACTGTATCTTTTTTCTTAATCGAGCTGAAAATTCCATTTGCCTCTTGAACCAAACCGCGATCAAAATAACAATCCATCATGATTGTCATTGCAACGACATCTCTTTGAGGCATTTCGTCGAGAATGCGGTTAGCATCTTCAAATTCGCCACATTTCCCATAAAACTCCAAAAGCCGGATTCTAATTGCTCTATTTGAACTGGACCCAAGTTTCAAAGCCTGGCAATGAACTTGTCTACCTTCTTCCAAACCCAGACAACGCCCACAAGCCCTTATAACCGAAGCGATAACATAGTCAACAGGTGCAATGGCGACATTCAGCATTTGACGGTATAAGTGAATCCCATCAATAAAATGCCCAGAACAAACAAAGCCATCAATGAGAACTGTGTACAGGTAGACATTGGGCCGCTGAGTGTTAGAGAAGATCTTGGAGGCGTAGTCAAGGGAATGGAGGTTGGAGCAAACACGAAGCAGCTCAAAAACGACGAAAGGGTCTTGGTGACTGTTGCTTCTTATGATTTTAGCATGTATGGGGGTGACCTGGTGAATGTGTTTGCAGTTTCGCAACAGAGAATTGAAGGGCCACCTATCAACAGAACCGTGGGAATATGGGGTTGAAGAAGTTGAGGGGACGGTGTAATGACCAGCTACGGATGGTATGGAATTACTCATTTGTGTCTATTTTCAACCTCAGTCTTCTCAATTACCTTAGGTTGGTATGGGTATTGGCTGTGCATGAAGATTCATAGATACCCTAGCTCAAGTTAGAAACTGGCTTCAAGAACAGGCAATCGCAGAAACTGAAGCATTTAATAAGCGAATTGGCTAGAATTTATCCCCTCCAGCAATCTCAACTTTATTTTTTTACAAAAAATTGAAATGCGAAAATGTTTATATGTTGTCCCCCATAAAATTGCTCCAATAAAGATCATAATTCGGAAGCATTATAACTTGGAACATTATGAATGTCATTCTTCTCCTTCTCCTTAGAGCTGCCACCTTTTCCTACTTGAATGCTGCAAATCTTCTTCCTGCTTGGATGCTGCAAATCTTCTTCCTGCTGTTTGCTTATTGTTTTTTTTTCCCCTTCATTGGTTACTGTTCCTCAGAACAATAGCTGTACACACCACTTCAATCTGGTTCTGATTTTCCCTAAGACTGGTCCAAACACTTGTTCTGCACTTCACTACACTTCCAGGGATAGCAGGTTTGTTTTTCATCATAAATGTAAGGTTTTAAAAATCAACCACTTAGCTTCTACAGATGATCGGATGCTATTTTGTGAAGTTTGACCCCTATTCTCTAAAGCTTCTATTGATGATTCTAAAAGTATTCTTTGAACTATTGAGGTTAAAATATGAACAAGAGCAACTTATATGTTTCCTTTTATATTCAAAACACATAAATCCTAAGTAGCATCACAGGGTTGGCTATTCACTCCACATTCAGAAACCTTGGAGTGCCTAGAACCATCAAGAAGCCCAAATATGCATATTGTATTCCTCTTTTGGAAAAAATTCAAGGACAAAATTAATAACCAGTGGAATAGATTTTTGTCTATAACTAGTAGACTTTAACTCGTATCCTCAGTTCGCACATTTATTCATGCCTAAGAAGTCGACTAAAGAGATGTAAAAATGCATTAGAAACATCTTATGGACAGGGAAGGGTAAAGTATCCAAGGAAGCCAACATTAAATGAGAGGACTGGTGTTTGCCTAAACAGGAAGGAGGTTTGAGATTAGTTTCAATTCAAATGATGTAGAATGTTCTTCTGTCTAAAAGGATGTGAAAGATACTAATGGATAAGGAATCCCTTTGGTCTAAGTAGATCAATTAATACTACCTTAAAAATACTAACCTCTAGCAGGTTAAAACTAGTAGGGAGCAATCTTGGAGTGTTATACAGATCTTGAGATTAAGGAATGCAATTTATCCTAATATAAACGCTCAAGTGGGAAATAGGAATATCACCTGATCTTGGTTTGATAACTAGACCAATTTAAGCCCTCTTTATAAGAGATATGAGCTAATACATCTTGTTGCCAAGATCCCTACAAAGGCTATAGTTAGCACCATCATTCAAAATGTCAACTGGCTAAGCAATTTTAAAGGTGATTCTACTTTGGACATCATTGTTCCTTAATATAACCCCAATCAACATGAAGAGGATAGGATAATATAGATAGGAAACAACTCTTATAAATTTATTAATGACTCTTGCTTTCAGTTTTTCAGACCTCATTCCCTTAAGGTTTCTTAGTATGATTTGATCTGGAAAAATACGTTTATCCCGAGGGCCTCCTTCATCAGTTGGTTAGTGGTTAAGCAAAGGCTTAGTACTAAAGATAGGTGTTTTGGGATCACTGATCCACTATGTCTTTGTAAACCTAGAAATCAGAAATTATCTCTTCTTTTAGTGTAATTATTGCCTCACAATATGGTGTGAATTCAATATACATTGCATGTTTACTTTGAATCCATTTATTAGCTAGGAATACTTGAATATATCAGGAGAATAGTATGAAAATTAAAGCATGATGTCATTCTCTTCAAAATAGCTTTAACTTGCTACATATACTCCATATGGAGGGAACACAACTTGAGGTTCCATAAAGACTCCAACAACATAACATAAAGCCTGAATAGGAATGCCCTAGTTGACAAAAATCTATGTTGGATAAGGGAAATAGTAGTGGCACACGGAATGGACGTAAAGTTTGGTTTAATGGTGAAGAGCAGATAAAAATTATAACAAGGCACATATAACAATCATGACAAATTGAAGGAAGAGCTCCCTTACTAACACATAATAATTGTATAGTGTGAAGGGAATTCAGAATTATCAAGAGATGAGGGGGAAATCTAATTTGGATCTCCCTTGACATAATGAAGCTAACCCTAATAAGGGGCAACTAGTGGGGCGATAGAGTTATCCATAACAATTAAATGGATAAGGGTTAGATGTGAAGAGATAAAGTGTAACACCCACTCCCGCAAGACCCGAACCCGATATCGATGGTGATATCCGAGTCCGTGCCTGCGAATGTGGTGTGCTAGGGCACTCAATCATTCCAAAGTCGGTATAATAATTTTTTTTTGAAATCACTAACATATTTTGCAGAAATCGACGTTTAGATCGGGGCCCACTTTCATTCATAAATATTTACAATCATAGCAATACACTCAACAGGATTTCAATAGCCATTTAGG
>JANITX010000006.1:5733217-5745014 GCA_027564395.1 Erythroxylum ulei
TACTAGCAAATTGCAAATTATGAAAGCTCGATGTAAGGAACCAATTTAAGCACAAAAAGTATCAGTTAGGAGTCAACTAATGCATAAACAAGTAAGAAAATGAGGCCAATTTATAGTATAAACTTGGTTCAATCAGTGTTCCAATATGCATAAACATTCACAATGTGCCCCTTAAGGATTGGTTAAGAAAAAGATAAGTACAGTGGCTAGTTATATTGGAAAACTCACTCAATCTAGATAAAATTATAGCAAGGAGGGAAAAAATAGACTATACTATATTATGTTTTAGTGTGGAGTTAGAGAACGATTTACTAGATGTTATTCCAATAATAAGGATGAAAGAGATTGATTCAATGTATAAGGACACAATAATGGTTTCATACTAATGAAAGTTAACAATGATAAAGCAAGGTAAGAAATAGAGGGCTACAAGGAGGACGTTCACCAATAGGACTCCTATGAGCTCATAGAGAAGGAGGAATAACAAAATGAGAACATGTTAATGGGGGAAAAGATATAAATGTTGAAAAACTAGCCAGTTATAGGAGGAATGAACTAATAAATGTGTAAAGTCAATAAGATCAAAAGGAATCTAGGTAAGAACAAACTTATAAAATAAAGACAGGCATAAACCCTGATATAATAAACTGAGCAACAATAAAGTGGTAATGTTGAGGCCAGCTAACATAAAATTTAATAAGGAAGATATGGAAAATGTGAGAAATAATTTTGGATTCAAAGCTAAAGAAGATCAAGTTCAAAGGATTAACCTATAAAATTCATTCCTAATGATAACTACGTCATAGAACATCAGGGAATTAATTACCTTAAGAAGTAGCAAGCTTTTAGAGATTTTGTAAAATAAATTAAGTCAATTTTAATTAGAATGATGGATACTAAACTAAATCAATAGATTACATTAAAATAAACCTTTTGGAGAGATAGTGGTCATTTTTGTCAAACCATCATCACCATCATTATAGTTGAATCTTGGCTTTTTGAAGAGTCAATAATTTTCTTAAATCTAGTGACTAGATGATTCACTTACCAACTTGGTTTTTGTAGGAGAATGTTATAATCTTAGTTACTTTTGTGTATGGCTCTAATCATGCCTTCCAAAAGATATGCCTATGTGAGAAATTATCTGATATTAAATCAGGTATTCAGGGCCCGTGGTTATCACTTAGTCATTTTAAGAGCACTCTATATAGGGAAAAAGCTAAACGAAATATGAATTTGAAGAACTTCCTAGATTTTAAGGAATGCATTGAGAAAATAGAAGTAGTTGAATAAAAATTTAAATGATGCTTCTATTCTTGGAGCAACAACAAAAGTCTAAATGCAACGTTTGTAAGAGACTCGGTAGGGCTTCTGGCAATAAAGCATAGCAAGCTAAATTCCTAGAAAGTAAGGCATTGTTTGGATGTCCCAAGATCTCAGACTATGCACCAATATTAATCGAGAATATATTCAAAAAGAGGTATCCCTTTAGATTCAATAATTTTCTAACTGGAGATGAGGATTTGAAGGGGATATCCAGAAAAGCAAGGATAAGGAGGTACATAGGCACAAAGGTTACATTTATGTAAAGAATTTGTATCATAGTAAATAGGACATAAAATTTCTTAATGTAAGGAAGATTTTAAACATAAATAAGATGATCTCGATATCCAAGGCAAAGATGATTGAAGTGTAGAAAAACTTTAACCAATACCTTGGTATACATAGTTTAATTAAGGAAGAAAAGAGTGTAGTCAATGCCTGCACAATGGCAATTATGAATCATAATTTCCTATTAGAAAAAAAAACAAGGATTCATTAGATACAGGATGGATTCATTAGATAAGAAGGATTTCCTGTTATTTGCTAACATAATCACAAAAGAATCTGTGTCTAACATATAGGACTACACCATGTTTCTTATTGCTAAATGTCCACAAACTTTCTTTACCAAACACTCTATCAAGACACTATTCTTCTCACTAATTCTATTGGCCCGAACTCTTAACAATTGCTCTTGCGATTGACACATATCTGAAGGTTGCCCATGTAAGATCCTAATACTGGGATCTGATACCAAATATGTTAGATCCCGCTTCCGGAACCCAACTCTTCGGAAACCATAATTATCATCGCTTCATCTTCTTGCTCTGATACCACAAATGTTGGGTCAAGATTGCTTCTGAAGCCCAACGCTTGTGAATATCATCACTACTTAACTTGAGCGTGCATACTACCTTGTAGGGTTATTTCCATGAACCCTTATTGGCCGTCTTCCCATAAGGGTGGCGTGCCCACAACAGTCAAACATCAAAACAAAATTTATTCCTCTAACTTAACCCTTTTTAACAAGGAAGTCAAAAGAACATACACATACATAACTACTTCAATCTATAATTTCATTACTCAAGCAACAGAGTTTGAAAAACTTTATTTACAAACCAAAAGCCACACCATTGGCTTAATACAATAATACAAAATAACCAATGTAGCAAATCCTTTATGCTCTTGATCACTTGATCTCTTAGCTATCCCCTGAGGATGGGACAGAAAGGGGGTGAGCTTAAAAGCTTGTGGGTGACAGTTTATAATAGAAAATAAACAAAACTTTTTGAAACCATTGTACTTGTCATAGAAAATATCTTATGGAGTATACAAAACACATGTTCCTTAGGCTTCTAGCCAAAACATTTATAACTCATTTTCAATGTAGAATTTCACGTGTATGCAAATCATGAATGCATCACTCACATCAACTTATCATGAACAAATAAACAAACCAAATGGTTTGGGTAGTCTGTAACAGAACGTACTACACATTTCCCCTAAGGGTCCTGTGTAGCCATGAACGGAACGTACTATCGCAATCCCACAGAATGGTTTTGCGTAGCCGTGAACTTAAAGGACTCCGTGAAGGAGCTCCATGCCACTAGCGAGCAGGCGCGAGAAGCCTTTAGTCAAAGTTCATTTGACAGAACAGAACAAACCAAACCAAACCCACATAATACAAAGATTTCAAAATCTTGTAAACTTGTTTCCCAAAATAGTCCTTTTCTTTAAAACTTGCTTATCATATCCTTGACGTATATCTTGAAAACATGATTTCATAAACTTGCATTTTTTCAAAGATATCACTTTCATGGTCTTTTCTTTTTGACAAAATTCATCACTCAGATCATGAAGCAAACATATAGCAGATTTCACAAATCATTCATGAACAATAATGCAGCATATGATGCAAATGAAATCAGAAAACTTCTTTGATTTAAAGAAAAAAGTAGTAGCTTATTTACTCTATTATAAACATGTGCCCACCTTGATTTCCTTGCTTATAGACTTGACTTGCTCAAAATGCTTCTTCTCTTGTTCCCTTGTCTCTCTTGATCCCTTTATACAATAACAAAAATCCCACTCAATAGGGTTTTCAATTGAAAATTCCTTCAACCACAAACACCAAAATTGGTTCTAAAATACTTCAACTCAAATATTTTCTAAAATCCATGAACTAGAATCCTTCCAAAAATCCAAGAGATTTAAAAATGATCTTACCTTTATTATTCAGCAAATGAAGGGATATTTATCTCAATAGGAAACTCATCTCTTCCTCTACTTTTTTCTCTTTTTGAACAACCTTAAAATCTCTCTCGAGGACTAACATAATTGAAACCCTAGCTTACTCTCTTCTTTCTCTCTCTCATTCTTTTTCATGTTTCTCTCTCTTATCTCTTTCTTACTCATTTTCATTATTCTCTACTGCTTATCCTTCCGTTCACGTTTTCTCCTTTATTTATAAGCAAGACAGTACTTCTTCTTCCAATTATGCCCTTAATGAGTCCAAAAAGTCCATTTTATCCTTCCTTATAGACTTATCTACTTTTAAACTAAGTGTCTTGCCAAAAATACCCTTGAACATACTGACATAACACTTTCTTTCAGAAAAATGTCCCCCATTGTCTTAAGTTTCTAATGCCTTCAAAATCATTCAATTTAGTTCAGAAATCTGAAAGTTGTAATCCAAACATTTCAGACTGTTGTTAGACTAAAACAGTACACTATACCAAACTTCCATCCAGAACTTGAAAGTCTTAGAGACTGATTTACAAATCACTTTCTTCAAATAATTTGTAACTCTGTGTCTCTAGTTTACCACAAGTTAAAAATCATCTCATTTGGATCAGTAAAGCTCCATAAAACATCAAAATACTAAAGTATGTTCAGTGGAATACCATCAGTTCATATTACTTAAGAGCACACTCACTGTACCCGTCCCACTCTTTTCACTCAATCTTTCTCTAAAAAATTTTAGATGGCTATGATTCTTGGTGGAGATGTATATCAAAGTCTTACGAATCGAATGGTTTAAGAATCAAGTCATTTGGAGGTCTAGTAAAGAAGTTATGGTCAAAAGAAGCAACCATGTTTATGACCTCAATCAAATTGAACCTATTTTGACGCGATTTTCATAACTTTCAGAAACAATGTCAGTTTGATCTCATTTTTAGACTATTGGAAAGAGAACTTCGAGATCTACAACTTTCATGAAGACAGTGATGACAAATTCTATCTTCTGAAGGATCAAAAATGGAGCAGAAGACAAAATATGAATAATAACTTCATCTTAGATGAACAGTAACTTCATCTTAGATGAATAGTCTTAGATGAACAGTAACTTCGTCTTACTTTTGCTCTCCAGACCATCTCTACTTATAAAGATCATAACTTTTGACTGAGATGTCCAAAATGTTCATACAATATACCGTTGGAAAGATAAAAGAAAGGTCTACAACTCTCAAGAAGGCAACATTGCAGAAATCTATCTAGATTAATCCAGATTTTCTCCCGAAGTCAAAACGCAAATTTTACAATCAACTCTCAATGTCCCGCACACAGTTCTCAACTTCATGACAACTTTTGAGATTCTTAGAGACAGAATTGAAATTTGATTCTTCCTAAGAAATGTAGCCATACGTTTTTAGTTTAATCAAAATCAAGAATCATCTCGTTTGGATAACCAAAGAAAAAGTTATGGCTAACAAATCGAAGCACACTTAGTGAACATTTTCCAGATCACTGCCAATTTGTTTCAAAATCTTTCCTTAACATAACTCATACCAAGATCACTTTTCTATTTCATTCAATCCTCATTCTCCACTTCATTTCAAATCAATATCCTCCATAAGGAAATTATAATCCATGAATAATCATGAACACCAATGACAGAACATACATATTCCTTTATTAACTTACTGCACAAATTCAACTTCATTTTTGCTTTCATTTCACTTCTAACTTCCACCTTAATTCTTCCTATTTCAAAATCTCTTATCTACCAAAACACCATAGAAAATCATGAATCTATCCACATTTCTCATTCCCTACTTTACTCCTGTCTATCATTTCTAAGTTCAAAAACTTTCATTTATTTGTTCTTTACTTGTGACTAATTACCAAAATTTTTTATTCAATAGTTCTAATCCTTCACGAAAAGTTCAAGGTCCAACATAAAAGCTAGAACTTCATTCTCCTAGTTCCTTTCTAAGCTAGTGAAAAGTAGGGAAAGCTTCGAAAAAAGCATCAGATGTAGGATAAGAAATGGTGAAAAAGCCTTATCATACTTTGATAATTAGAGTAAGACAAGGCCATTAATCCACTTTCAATTTCTGTCTTAAATGTTTAATAGGTTTCCCTTTAAACCCTAAATTCAAAGATGGATTAATTTTGTTAATGATGCAATTTTCTTATAGAGTTAACATAAGAGTTACCTGAGTACAATCCTAATTAGGAAGTGGAAGACAGATAATATTGGAGTGAGAATACTTCATGTCAATTCTTTAGTAAACATGTAAAGACATCTTTAGGGTAAGAGGTGAGGGAAAGAAATGGCTCAAGATTTTATGGATTATTTATGTATTATTCATGCATGGGTTCATATGCATATTACGTAAGATTTATGAACTAAATGTTAAGTCAAAATGACTTCACGTCTAATAATTTTGGTGAACTATTTTGATTAGTGTGTTAAGCGTGCAGCAAAAACACAGAAGAAGCGCGGTAAAACTCAGAAGAAGCAAAACATAGAAGAAACACGAAAAACATAGAAGATACAAAACAAAAAAGAAGCGCAGAAAAGATAGAAGAAGCAAAACACAAAAGAAGTGTGAAAAACACAGACGATACGAAGACGAAAATACGATAGTACGTCGGACGGTTAGTCAGTTGGAGTTAGTTGCAGAACTCAACTGAATAACGGTTTCTACAAAAAATAAGAACCAGTTATCAAGAAGAAATTGAAGATGAAGACTATAAATACGAATCAAATTTGAAGACTGAACTTGTTGTTTTTGAACTTTAGCAAAATTTTGTATTCATTGTGCGAAACACGAGAGCAATCTTTACTGTAACAACAAGCTCAACATCTCTCTAGTAAGAGAAAGGAAAAGCCGAGAGCTTAAAGAGGCTAAGAGAGCGAAAATAATACTTTGTGTAAAAGACCTGAAGAGGCTCTGAAGAGAAAGAATACTTGTACATTTCGAGAAGAATAGTGAAATCTTAGAAGAATTCTGAGGGCTGGATGTAGCCCATGGTTTGGTATGAACCTGGATAAAATCGTCGTGTCTATCTTCTAACTCTCTACTTTAATTTCTATTGTTCTTATATAAGTATATAGAAGTTATTTGTGATTTATTCACGTAGCTATTCTTGTATAACTTTTTGATATTCATTTAAAAATTTGAAAAAGTTCGTTTTCAAAGAAGTATTAAAGGGGATTGTATTTACGAAAACGATACACAATTCAACCCCCCTTTCTTGTGCATTTTGTATATTGAACTTAAAGTCTATAATAACAAGTGATTTACTTCAGTTGGTATCAGAGCTTGGTTTGCAGAATCACACATTTTTATAGCTGAAGGTGCCTTCGTCACAAGACCTCCTGCATTCAATGGTGACGATTATCATTATTAGAAGGACAGGATACGGCTCTTCATAGAATCCACCCACATTGATCGTTGGGAGATTATTGAGAACGGACCATACATACCAATGGATGATGAAGGGAATACCATTCCTCGTGCCAGATGGTCAGCAGATCAAAAAGCTAGATTTCAACTAAACTCAAAGGCCAAGTTCTTTCTAACTTGTGCCTTAAGAAAAAGCGAATACGATAAAGTTCATAGATGCAACATTGCGAAGGAGATGTGGGATACTTTATCTATCGCACATGAAGATACAAACCCGGTGAAAGAATCTAAGATAAGTATTCTTGTACACCAGTATGAGCTATTTAAATTGAAGGAAGATGAGTCTATCGATCAGATGTTTTGACGATTTCAAACTATCGTTAATGGAGGAGAACCTACAATAATCAAGACCATGTCAGGAAGATTCTTAGAAGCTTGCCAAAAAGATGGAGACCCAAGATCATTGTAGTACAAGAAGCCAAGGACTTGAGTATATTAAAGGTTGATGAATTGCTTGGTTCTTTGAAGATACACGATGTGGAGCTTGATGCAGAAGATAAACCCAGACGGCACAAATCTATAGCATTAAAGGCTGGACAGAAAATTCACAAGACTCAGAAAAAGAGAAGTTCATCATCAAAAGCTCTGAAGATTGAAGAAATCAAGGATGATGATACTAGTGAATCTAAACACGATTCAAGTGAAGAAGATGATTAATTGTCTTTCATTTCGAGAAAGATCAGAAGGATGTGGAAGAAGAAAGGAAAAGGAAATAAAGAGTTTTCTTTTAAGAAGAATAGCAAAGATGAAGGCAAAAACGAGAAGACATCTATCATTTGCTACGAGTGTAATAAACCAGGACACTATAATTCTAAATGTCCATTATTGAGAAGAAAGCCAAAAAAAATAAAGAAAATAAGAAGAGCATGATGGAAAAGTGGGAAGATTTGGATTCGTCCGAATCGGATTCTGATTCAGAAGCGTCAGCTCAAGCAAATATATGCTTGGTTGCTAAAAAAGAAGGCGACGAGGAGGTAACCTCTAATTTTAATGAATTACAAGATGCATACTTAGAATTGTTAGAAGATTCACATGCCATACTAAAGTAATATAGATCGTTAAAGAAAAAGTTTGTAGAAAATCAGGGTACCTAAGAAAAACATAATATCTACTGCAGATCTCCTTCCTTGGAAAAAGCAACCAGCACTAATGGTATTTGGACAGTAGAAGCTCGCAACATATGACAGGAAGAAGGTCTATGTTCCTAGATCTTCAAAATAAGAAGGGAGGATCAGTAACTTTTGGAGACAACCAGCAGGACAAAATAATTGGAATCTGTAATATCGGTAAAGATTCTTTTGCATTTATTGATAATGTTCTGCTAGTTGATTAGTGTCAGTCAATTATGTGATTCTAGTTTTGAAGTAACCTTTAATCAAAACTCTTATGTAGTCAAAAACAAAGATGGTACCATATTCTTTTCTGCCAAAAGATGAAACAATCTTTATAAGATTAATTTAGAAGATTTGCAAAGTCAAAATATTTCATGTTTTATATCCACAAAAGAAGAAAAACTGATTTAGCATAAAAAGCTAGGTCATATTAGTTTTAAACATATCTCAAAGTTGATTAAACATAATCTGGTAAGAGGTTTACTAAAAATAAGTTTTAACAAGGTTTTCTTTAGTGAAAGTTGTCATAAAGGAAAAAAGGTTAAAATAGCCTTTTCTTCTAAAAATATTGTAACTTCATCTAGACCTCTAGAGTTGTTACATCTAGATTTATATTGTAACACCCCACTCCCGCAATGACCTGAAATTGACATCGTGTGTGATATCCGAGTCTGTGCCCCACGAGGGTGGCATGCTAAAGCACTCAATCATTCAGAAATCGGTATAAATTTTTTTGAAACTACAAACATAATATGCGGAAATCTATAACCAATTTAGGCCCACTTTCCTTCATAAACATTTCCAATCAACATAATACAATCAACAAGGTTATCAATAGCCATTTAGGCCCTTTCACAAATACAATACACTTTAGTCATAATGCCTTTACATTACAACATAAATCATTTGTACAATAGTTTCAGAATATATAATTTTATACAAAATAGGAAAAACACAAATGCAGACGTGAACTGATCTCGACCTCTGTTTCTTACTTGAATGCTGTAGGTATGCTCTTGTTGGCCTAACAGGGTATTCTTTTGATCCTGAAAAATATTTACAAATTTTGGGTGAGTTTTGCGAACTTAATGAGTGACCATTATCGATGGCTCACCTAGTCACATAACACATTCTTCACACATCTCTCTTTATTTCACATTTAATACACTTGATCATTCATATTATGCATATGAAATGCACATGAGAATCACTTTCCATTTGTTACTTTGTTGTGACCGATTGCCTAAACTGTCCCACATACGACTTATTGATAAATGTCCCTTATCCACTTGTGGGATACAAGGATCATTAAACGTTGAGCCTGAGGCTCTGAATCACTTTTGAGCTCGAGGCTCATTTTCCCTCGTTGAGCTTTAAGCTCTAATTGTTGCCTACTCTGGTCACAATTGCCATTATATTTTATGCATTTATGCAATGAAATGCATTACTCCCAATTACTTATCCCATTTGATCACTTTCTCATATCATCGGACCTTAGTCTAGGAAAGTTGAGAATTCACACTTTCATTCATATGCAAATACACATTCCTAACACATTTAACAATCACCTTAAGTACACATCGTTCATCCAATTCACATTCAATTAGCACTTCAATATCCAAATCAAACATCATAATCATCGGTCCTTCTGTTCGGAAACCAATATAAGCAATCACATCTACCTAATCATTCAATAGTCATATAATACAAAAATTCAAATAACAAACAATGAAGTGAGATCATCTCGGTCTACTCACAACACGCTCTAAATTAGCATTTGCTTTGAAAGTCTGGGAACGCCTGAATGTGAGCACTTGACTTGCACAACCCATTTATGCAACACACACATTGCACACTCATCAATAATTGCACATGTATAAACATTTATTTATACCCAATTGTATAAATGGACTATGTACAATGCATGCTCAATGATAATCCTGGATATATGTTCTAGAACACATAGTATACTCATTCCCATTTCATAATTCATATGTGTCTAAGTGAACTTAGGTTTACAGTTCATTTGTTCATGATCTTTCTAAATTCTCCTTTCAATCTTTACCTATTGCATGAGTCTAGCTTATTCATAAGCTTACACCTCAAGAACACTTGGCTACTTTATATCATAACTTAATTTCTCATCATCTCTTTTCTAACCTCATATGATCTCATAACATCCAAATTCTCATCCAATAGTAATCCAATTGAAAATCCCACAATGCTAAATCACAAAAATTGATTATAGAATACTTAAACCCAAGCATGTTATAAACTTCATGAACTAGAATCCCTCCAAAAATCCAAAAGATTTAAAATGATATTACCTTGATTCTTCACCAAATGAAAAGATCTTTAGCTCAAATGGAAGCTCTTTTCTTCCTCTTGCTTTTTCTCTTCTTGGATAGCTTCAAAATCTTTCTTGAAGACTAAAAAGAATTAAACCCTAACCCACTCTCTTCTTTTTTCTCAAACCACTAAACTCTCTCTCTTTCTCTCTCATTTTCGTTATTCTCTTCTGCTTATCCTTCCATTCACGTTTCTCTTCTTCTTTTATAAGCAAGACAACACTTCTTCTTCCAATTATGCCCTTAATGATTGAGAATTGTCCCATTTGCCCTTCCATTTACGCCTTATGTCTTTTATACTTAAGTGTCTTGCCAACAGTACCCTTGAACAATCTAACATAACACTTTCTTCCAGAGAAGGTCCCTCATTGTCTTAAGTTTCTAATGCCTTCAAAATCATTCAATTTGGTTCAGTGATTCAAAAGATATACTTCAAAAAAATTTGGACTTCTCTTGTCCATAACAATATACTATGCACAAATTCCATCTAAAATTTAAACATCTTTGTGACTGAATTAGAGCTTATATAGTTTATCATAAATCAGAAATCATCTCATTTAGAGCTCTATTGATCCAGAAATCATCAAAATACTGAAGTATGTTCAATGGAATAACACCAATTCATAATATTTAAGAACACACTCATTGTACCTGTCCCACATTTTTCACTCAATCTATCTCCCTTCATTACAGATGGATACGATTTTTGGAGGAGATGTAGAGCAATGTCTTACGAGTCCAATGGTTCAAGAATCAAGTCATTTGAGTGTCTAGATAAGAAGTTATGGCCAAAAGAATCCAATTTGATTTTATCCTCAATCATATTGAACTTGTTTCGAGGAAACAACCATAACTTCAAGAGCTACAACTTTCATGAAAACCTTGAAGACAAATTCTATCTTCTACATTTTCTTCCTTCTGACTTTTGTATCTTCTTATTTTGCTTCGTCTTACTTTGCATCCATCTTACTTTTGTATCGTCTTACTTTTGCTTCCTCTTACTTTTGCTTCGTCTTACTTTTGTTTTGTCTTACTTTTACTTCGTCTTACTTTGCTTCGTCTTACTTTGCTTTATCTTACTTTTGCTTCGTCTTACTTTGCTTCGTCTTATTTTTGCTTTGTCTTACTTTTGCTTTATCTTACTTTTTCACTCTCAAGAGCATCACCAGTTATAAAGATCATAACTTTTGACTCAAATGTCCAAAATTTCCATACTATATACCATTGGAAAGATAAAAGAAAGATGTAACATCCCGCTTCCGTAGAACGGGTGCTAGTGTACATGCCTTTATGGCTGTCCTAGGTTATTGGGACCGGA
>JANITX010000006.1:5809593-5832964 GCA_027564395.1 Erythroxylum ulei
GTCAATGAATGCATGTACCACTTTTTATACGAAAACATTCCATATTCAAGTGCACATATGCTAACATGATGCATGAATAAGAAAATGCATTGTCTTAGTTTCTCTTTAAGCTCACTGGTACTAAATTTCGGGTCTTAACCCTTTATATGGAGGCGGGATGTTACAATAGTAGATGCATAAATTGAGCCTATTTATTTACTGTGAAACTAATATCCGGTCTAGTAAGAGATATAGATTGAAGAGAACCAAGAACTTGACAGTATTTAGTTGGATCATGAACAAAGGAACCATCATCAAATTTGAGTGTTTTCGAGGATGACAATCGTGTGCTAACTACCTTTACTTCATGCATTTTGTTTTTTTTTTGAAGAATATCTTGAATATACTTCCGTTGAGAGATGAAGAGACCAGTGGAAGAATGAGTTGTTTCCACTACCAAGAAATAGTTCAACTTTCTAAGGTCATTAAGGGAAAATCAATTTGATAATTTTGTTGTCAAATTACGAATGGTGGTAGGATGATTGCCAGTAAGGATAATATCGTCCATATACACAAGTAGATATATAATGTGATGTCCAGAATTATAAATGAACAAATAATTATCACTTTTAAAGTTGATGAAACCATTTGCAAGAAGAAAGGAACCAAGTTTATTGTACTAAGCCCGAGGAGCTTGGCAAACACCATACAATGCTTTATGCAGCTTGCAAACATAGTTTGGATATTGAGTATCCACGAAGCCCTGGGGTTGCTACATATAAACATGATGAGAGAGAGTGCCTTGAAAGAAGGCGTTATTTAAAATCCAACCATGAGTTACTGCAATTGTAAGTACAATTCAAATGGTGGTGGGTTTAACAACTGAACTGAAAGTCTAAGTGAAATCATTTGCTAAGATTTTGTGAGGGTAAGGGAGGAACTAATGACTAGTTTTATTATTTTGAAGGGCAAGAAACTCTTCTCTCATAAGATGATGCCAACGAGAATATTTGTTGGCTTAAGTAAATGAGGTGGGTTTTGTTTGAGGTGAAGATGGCGAGGTAGTGATGTGACGAGAAAAAGGAATTTTTAGTTTGTAGATATTATTTTGAGCTCGTGTTACTATATGGGATGGTTGAGCAGATTTTGGATGAGAGGAAAGGTAGGTGTAATAGTTTGGTCAGATTGGGTAGTGTTGTCATATGACATGGTGGAGGATTTAGTATGCTGATCTGGTGTGTTTTAAGTAGAAGGAGGAGAACAACTTACCTGTGCCGGAGAATGTTGAGAGGCATCCTTGTGAGAAGAAGTAGAGCTAACCATATGAGTGGGAGATGTCGATTGAGGAAGACATTTGAGGTGAAATGAAATGTGGTAAGGTGGTGGAGTTTGGGGAGTCTTCTTGGAATCAAAAATTTGCTTAAATTTTGGCCTGTAAATGTGGAAGGATCTTGAAAAAAGATTGGTCAGAGATAGACATATCTTGATATGATTTGGTTTTATATGGAAATATTTTCTCAAAGAAAATAACATATCTAGAAATAAATATACCGTTGGATTTTATATCAAAACAAATGAAAGAGTGATGAGAGATAGAGAGCCCAAGATATACACAAGGTTGAGATTATAGTTCAAGTTTATGGGTGTTATACGGTCTAACCCAGGGGTAACAAAGGCAACCAAAAACTCGAAGTGAGAGGCATATTTAGGATTATGACTAAACAATTTAGGATATGGTGTATCATTGTGAAGTACAAGGGTCGGCATACGATTAATGAGGTAGACAACACATTGAAAGACATGTGACCAAAAAGGGAGAGGTATAGCAACATTATGTAGAAATGTGAGACCGGTTTCTACTATATGTCGATGCTTTCGTTTAGCATAGCCAATATACTCTGGAGTGTAAGGTGGTGAAGTGAGATGTTGGATACCATGACGAGCTAAAACTTGTGACAAAGCTTTATACTCGCCACCACCATCAATGTATATGGTTTTGATTTGGGTATGAAAAAAATTTCCAATGAGTTGTTTGAATTTCTCAAAGATACCAGACACATTTGATTTCAATTTAAGAGGATAAAACCAAGTATACTTTGTAAAATAATTAATAAAAATGGCATAGTATCGAAAATTCCCAAATGAAGTTACAGGGGTAAGACCCCAAACATCTTAATAAACAACTTGAAATAGTTTGTCACAAATAATAGATGAAGTTTTAAATGATAACTTATGGCTTTTGATGCAAAGACAAGACTCATACACATTATTAATGCTAGAAAAGTATGAAGTTTAAATTTTTTTACCGGCTAAGATTTTCTTTAGAATTGGAGGGAAAGGGTGACCAAGACGTTGATGTCATAACTGAGATGAGAGAGCAAGTGAAGTGGAAGGACTAAGATTGGACAACTTAAATAACCAAGGATGCCCCCGTATTCAAATCCTTCACAAGAAAATGACCAGGAAAAAATTCAATTGAAGTGTAATTTTGATTGTAGAATTGGTAACAGAAATTAAATTTTTCTTGATCATGGGTGCACATAAAATATTATCCAAAGTAAATGTAGCAATAGGAGAATCAAGAGTGGAGGAACCAATATAAGAGGTGGTAATTCCATGACCATTACTGACTACAATTCCTGGTTTCCAACATAATTGGAGTGCTGAGCGCATAGACAAGTTTTGAAGGTCTGACGTAATGTGATGTGTTGTACCCGACCCATGAACCCAGTTGTTGGTGCTACTTGAATATCCTTCAACAAGATTTGCTTTAGGTTTAGAGTAACAAGAAGATGATTGTCCGCGAGAGCAACAAGTTTTTGCACTGTGGCCTAGTTTGTCACATAGTTGATAAACAATGTAAGACTGACCTTCATTTCCCTAATAGGAGTTTGAGTTCCAAGAGGGTGAGTGAGATTGGAAATTCAAAGAACTCATGCCTCGTCCGTAAGAAGACTGTTGTCTGTTGGATTGTAGATGACCAATTTGAGATGGATGGCTACTTGGGTTGTTGTCTAAGCTGTGTGAGGCATTATTGTAGCCGTCACGATATCCTCCTCTGCCCCCATAACCTTTGTAATTTGATCACTTTTGAGTGAATTGTGCAGTGATTTGCACTTCTTCCTCTTTTGGTTCCCCACGATTTCAAATTAGTTCCTCATCAAGGATAATTAATTAGATAATACAATCAGGAAAAAGTAAACTTTTCATAAATGGAATGTCCTAATTATCTGCTCTGTTAGATACTTTCTTATGAGAGCAATTACTTTTTTTGATAGAGTAATAAATAATAAAGGGCATTCCTTGTATTTTTCAATCCCAAAATCTTTGTACATTTATTATCAACTCTTATAGTACACCATCTAATCCCTCATTTTTATTACAAGTTTCGACAACAAATGAGATATAGTCGCAAAATCAAAATCAAAACCAATCTTTGATTTTAAACATGGTAAAAGTACAAAAAATACTATTTTGATACCAAAACACATCTGCATGAACTTTATTAAGTATTTCTGTTACAAGTCCGACGGCAGATGCACTACAGACCCCCATTCACAAGATTCCTGGATGTGCTTACTTGAACCTGTATTAAGGCAATGACAAAGGCATCATAAACGGGCAAATAGTGTCTTAGCTAAGCAGATCATATTCAATTAGGTGCAAATATTAGTGTAACAGTGAGGCCTAAGGCCATGAGCCTACGGACTTGACAGGATAATTAGAAAGTGGAAGGTGAGTACCGGATACTAAATTAGAATGCGTGAGATATTCTTGAAATCACCTGCTTGTAGGTTGAGCTGCCTTTAGCTTCATTACAAGTTCCTCACGCTGAGCTTCTACCTCTGCATATTTGAGGCTAATGTGGAAGTACCGGTCCTGAATTTCTCTCAACTCTTTCTTCAGCGATAACTTTGAGAGTTCAGATTATTCTTCTGAGATGGATCCCGTGTGATCTTTTTGTCCCTCGAACGTCAATCTGTATCAGTGTCATTAGCAAGTGAAAATTTTCAGTTAGAGATCAGTAGTTGCTGTGAAAAAGGGTTTTAAGTCCAGTATCTAGCCATACAAGAGAAGTGTGTATAATACTGGACATCTAACCAATGCATCAGACGGTCATTTCAATAATTAGATCCAGGTATCTTCCATTTTGAAAAACACTCGGCCTTTTAAGATTAAGAATGAAACAGATGGATGCACTATGAGCCAGGTTACGGCTTCTGTCACACTCACTTTTTAAGCCTCCCCCTGTACTGTTTGTTTGACAGCAGAGCCTTAGCCGGTTCATCTTCAAGGTTTCGAATTTTCAAGGTTGGATCAACATGGGCAGCATGAATTTCAACATCATCATCTGCATATCCATTGTCACCCTGTTTTTGGAAAGTCGAAAATAGTAAGTCAGTGAGTTATATGATCTTTCTTCAGGAAGTATAGAGAGAATTGTCTTCTGTAATTGAGATCATTCAGGAACCAACAATTATGTGGCAGATATTTATGGTAGGTAATGTAACTAAATTTAAATAGAAGAAGAGAAGTTAATGCCATACCTTCAGTGACTCGATAGCAATTAGCTCCCGATGGCTCTGTTTCTTCACCATTTTCAACTCCTCCTCAAGGGATTGAGCTTTCCTTGTAGATTCACATTTCTCCTCCTCAAGTTGTTTTATCTGTCGTTGAAGTTGCAGATTAGTCCTCCTCATTTGGCTGAGCTCATTTTTGAACTCTTTATTCTGTTCAACCAATGCCTCTTTTGCCATTATTTCACTTTCCATCCGTAGGAGCTCTTTCTCAACAGAAGTCCTGTTCTCTTTGAAGTCCTCTATTTCAGACACAGCCTGCTTCAAGGTAGCGATCATCCCAAGAAATGAACCCTTTTCTAGTTTCAATGTTTCACACTCTTCAGATACTAAGCGCAACGAAGTTTCAAATTTCTCTTTCTGGAATTTGGTGGCATCGAGCTCATTCTTTAGAGATACCACTTCATCATGAATTGCACCTATTTCCAGTGATTGAACCTTCAAATTTGTAAACTTGTCCGTCAGTTGTTGCCTTTCATACTCAGATACCGTAAGCTTTAGTTCAAGATCATTAAGAGTGGTCTTAAACTTTTCTTCGTGTGACTTGTAGCTGTCCAACAGTTTCACCATTTTAGCATTGTCAGTCTTCAGTATTTCCTGGTTTTTCTTCAAAGCATCCAGCTCATCCATCAAGCTTCGAACCTCAACCTCGGATTTTACCTTTGTGGTATGAAGATCCGACTCTAGCTTAACTATGTTCGCACGTAAGTTGGATACTTCATGTCTAGCATCAGAAGCTAATTTTTCCTTTTCATCTCTAGTTGTTGAGAGTTGCAAGGCGCGTTCCCTCACTTCTCGCCCAAGGCTCTCATTTTCAGCCATCTTCTCTAAATACTTTTGATTTAACAAGCTATATTTCTTATTCTGTTTTTGGATTTCCTCGGAGAGTAAGTCCATTTGAGAAGTTAAGCTTTGCTCTTTGGAGGCACTGTCTTGCAGAACAGAAGAAATTTGTTCATCTTGATTCTTAATTCTGTTAGAGTACTCGTTCAAAATTCTATGAGACACTCTCAGTCTTGTATCTAAGTGGGTACAACTTTCCTGCAACTCCATGTTCTGCCTCTCCAACTCTCCTTTAGAGTCTTGAAGTGAACTGCATTGCTCGTTAAGACTCTCAACTGTAGCTTGCAATTTAGGATTTACTTTTCTCAGATATTCAAGTTCTTCTGGAGCTTCTGAATTCTGTTCCTCTAGTTCTTGCAGCTTCTGTTTGTGATCTGTGTTTTGAGTCTCCATCTCGCGCCTCAATCTTGCAATCTCAGCTTCCAGAGTTGCAACATGAGATTTGGATCTCTCTAAATCAAAGGAAGTTGACACCTTATCTGTTAGGCATCTCAATTTAGATTCCAAACCAGATGCGCAAGCTGACAACCCTTCATTTTCCTCCCTTAGCTTTGACAACTGATTCTCCAATTCACGTTTGTCACTTTCTAACCCTGAAGATTTCCTCTGAAGATATTTGTTGGCAGAAACATGAGAATCAACATTGCTGCGGAGCAGCATTAAATCATTTTGCATGTCATTGAGGCACCTTGTAGCAATGTCACTTTCTCTTGTGACAATGTTGATGTTTTCTTCTAACTGGTCCTTTTCTTTCTGAAAGACGGAAAGCTTGGATTCCACTTCTGTTTGATACATTTGAAGGTTCCTGATCTTTTCTTCTTTCAACAACAACTCAGTCTCAAGTTTTTCTATCAGTTCCTTGCTCTCCTTCAGTTCCTTGGTCAGCTCCATAATTTTCATTTCGAGTTCCAACTTCTCACTCTCAAGTTTCCCAGCTGAAAGATTATGCTCCTCCATAATCTCGTTTAGCAATTTCTTCTTCAGCTTCTCTTCAAGGTTGTATGTTTCATTTTTAGGATTGGGTACTTCAGGCATGGAGCTACCCAAATAGACTCCTTCCACCTTGGAACTGTTTTTTGTTCTCTCGAGCTTAAGCAACAGACGCAAATTTTCATCTGTTAGCTCCTGACATTCACTTTCTAAATCTTGCAACTTGAATTTCAGAGCTTCGATTTCTTTGATTAAATCTCTATCAAATTTATCTGTTGGTTGCATTTCTACAGAGCCAGGCGTTCTCTGCAGAAACTCGAATAACTTTGATTTTAACCGAACAATTTCATTTTCTTTGGCAGATAGCTTTTGCTGGTATTCTTTCTCGATATCAAGCGTCCAAAATTTCAAATTCGCATCTTCTTTGTTTCTATCTTTCAAGGCCTGTTCCAATTCCTGCACTTTAGCTTGAAATTTCTTTTCTGACTCCTGTAAGTCGCAGTATTTTGACCGTAGCTCAGAAAGGTTCTCTATCTCAACTTTCTGCTTTTCAACAATTTCTTCAAGCTCCTGAAGCACAGAAACAAGTTCAACATTTGACTCTTGACTCTTTTTCAGCTGCAGAGCCAAATTAGTGTTGGATTCTTGCTGAAACTTATTATCATTTTCAAGTTCCTTCATTAAATGTACCACACCTTCATCTTGGAATACTGAATCTTCTATGGCTACTGATTTCACAATTGACTTTTCAATTACGGATTTTAGTTGTTTAACTGCATTTTGCAATCCGTCCCTTTCTGCACAAGTCGCTGATAGCTCCATTTCCAAATTGGCATGAACTTTGGACTGTTCCGAGTGTTCCTTTCTCAGTAACTCCAAATCAAGCATCAGTTTTGTGGCATTTCTTTCCCACTTCTTGGCTTCTTCTTGAAGCTCTTGGATAGTCTCTTCTGCAGCTTCAAGCATGCTTTTAGAAGAATATGAATTTCTTGAAGAAGGTGCTGGGAACTCTAGACGATCATCCTGAGAAAGGTCATCTGAATGTGTTATTCGTGAGCTAAATGACGATTGACTTGATCGAGAAGGGTTTTTCGCATTATAGCTGCTTCGAGCTGCAACATTCTGCAAGATTTGCAAATCTTGTCTTGCACTCAAGCTATGGCCATCATTACTAGTATTGCTAGGACGAAAGAAATTTTCTCTTCCTGTTGAATGCCGAGCCGAGTCATAGCTCTGATTTGAACTTAAGCTGAAGGAACTTCTCTGTAGAAAAGATCAAGCATAGATCAGTGTTCTAAGAAGAAAAGAACAATGTTTGGTGCTTCTAAGCATTTTGGCATCCATATTGATTACTATTTCAAAGACAACTATGTAGAAACAAAGAGAAAATGGCGAGATTGTATTTCAGCTAAGAAAAGATAAAAGACTGAAGGGAAAACATAGACGAACTCTTTGGCTATCATCGTGATTTATACTGGAGATAACATCTTCACGGGAGTAGGAAGCTCCACTCTTTGCCAATGTACCATTGGATGACTTCAATTTGATCTCAATCTCTTGTGAGATTTCATTTGTATCCTCTTTGGAAGCTGTTCCCTTGTCACTGAAAATAGAACACAATAAACTATCATCCTCAAGAAATGAAATTTTATGAGACTGAGACCAATGCAAACTGAAATTGGTAAGAGTGGAACCTGACTTCTAGTCTTTGCGTAAGACATTCAATATTGAACTGCAATTCAGACAGAGAATACAGCCAATGTTACAACTGGAGCTTCACATAATATTACTGCTCTAAGATGGAACTAGTTTAATAATCCAGCTAATCTATCATCAAGTTAGGAACATAACCGAGTTGTCTCTTTTTTATTGTAAATTCATCTTTGATTTATTGGAGAAAAGTGAAACATCTCTTTTTTTTAATTAAATAAAGGAAATAAGATAATAGAGCTTTTAACCTTTTGATTTTTTTAATTTAATGTCAAAGTTTTTTTAAAAAATTTTAATTCAAAATTTAAAATTTTAAAATT
This sequence comes from Erythroxylum ulei, assembly GCA_027564395.1. Taxonomy (NCBI): domain Eukaryota; kingdom Viridiplantae; phylum Streptophyta; class Magnoliopsida; order Malpighiales; family Erythroxylaceae; genus Erythroxylum; species Erythroxylum ulei. The sequence continues at coordinate 5,817,953 of JANITX010000006.1, forward strand.
CATGTAAAGGTCAAAATATTGCTTTCACTGATCTAATTAATACTGTATACAGATATCTATGTGAAATTTGGTGAATATGTCACATTAGTAAAAATATAATTTTATCCTAATTTATATAAATTTTAAAAGATTAGCCTTTATATTAAAAATTTAAAAAGTTTAATACTAAATTAAAATTAATAATAATTAATTAATTAAATACATAATATTAAATTATTTATAATTCTTATTGCAATTTAATATATTAAATAATTAAATAATATATTTAATTAATAGTAAATTAGATTATGTAAAAAAACAGAAATAGAAAACAAAAACTATTTTTTAATAGTTTTCATAATTTTTAAAAACTGGAAGAAATTAAATTTAAAAACTCAAATAAACATAATTTTTTACTAAATTTAAAATAAAAAATAAAAATAGAAATAAACAGACATAATTATGATTGATTTTCAATTGATACTTCCCAATAAGGCTTTTTGAGGATAGAAGGCAGAGTGACCGGAAAGATGGATAGCACAAACTCACCTGTAAAATGGTGCCATGATTGCATCTCTTTAGGGGCAATGAAACTGGAACAGAAGCAATTGAACTCATATAGCTAACAATGTTAATAGTAATCTCTCCAAGAATACCAGACCTAGCTGAACCCTGCAGGCATTGGGGATTAACCCTTTTTACCACTTATAAGAACCAACTATGAGAAGCCAAATGAAGTGATCATGCAACAGAAATGCAGTACCTGGGCGACAACAAGCCTGAAGACGCAATCTTGAAGCTCCTGCGAAGCCTCGTCAGGAAAAAACCATAAAGACTCTGACACAGCCTCACTCCACTGGCACTTACCATCTTCAACAGCTGCTTTATTCAACTTGGCAACAGCTTTCCTGGTCTCCGCAGAGATTATAGACACATACAAATCGTCCCATCCTCTTGGCACCTATTAAAATTCAACATACATTGTCCCCATTCTTTACAAGTGGTGGAAGATGCTTCTCCACAAGTTAAGTGGTTTGTACACGAAAGATATAGTTACCTGAAGCGCCTTAAAGTTAGAGAAGTTGAACTCAATTCTCTCCTTTGACTTAGCTGGTAAGTGATTTTTCGTGCTTTGCAATCGGAACATCTTCTCCCTCATTACCATTTTTTCCCAGCGAACTCCTTAATTAGCTCACATAAACTCTACTACTTCTAAGTTAAGTTGCTACAATCAGACAACCCACAAATCCTCAGCCTTGTATTATACCAACGAGTATCAAATGACGGACATAGAAAGAGAGAGTGAGAGGAGACTAATTAGCTGGTCATTATAGATGAGAGTGAGGTACTCATTGTCTTACCAACTTTGGTCGTTACGTTATTATAGGAAGATAGAGCATAGAAATCACCATTAAAACTTAATGAAGCTAGCTATAGCTAGCATGGAAGTTGGAAATGGGCCAAGAGTTTGAAGAGAAGTTGACTACTGTTAGCCAAGCTGGCGAATGGCAGAGTATTGGTCCATAAAATTTTTTATAAAAGCAATCTTTGGAAGGGTCGTACGTCCATCGATTTTTGTGAGTAAGCTAGAGGATAGTGATCTCAATTTGATTTGAATGTCATTGGCCTCATCGATTTTTAGATATAATCCTATACTCTCCCCATATCTTGTCTTTTGCTAATTTGAACTATTACTTTCAAAATCAACTTTTCTATATTGATGACAAAGTAGTTTTGAGTTGATTATCAGCTGCAACATAGCAGGCCTTGCTGGCTTTCCTATTTCCTTTCAGTCTTGCTATATGCTTAGGTAGGCGCGTGTACATTTAATGCTTATATTTTTGTTTGCCATTTCCATAAATTATTTCTCTCGTTCTGATTACTGAGTTATAAGTTTTAGACAATTATGCAATAGCGTGTAGAGTGTATATGGTAAAAGCGAAATCAATAAAAACCATCAACATTTTTAGGATTTAATTATTATTGAAAAGAAAATTTTCCTTTTCATTTTAATAGCTTAAGATATTGGAATCAATCTTCATACTATGTAAAAGTAAGGCTGCATATTGTTAAATAACCTCAGATCCAACATTTTATGTAACGCTCTAACTTGCTTCAAAATCTAACTAAGATTTGATCCTGTGAAAAAAAATATAACGGGCAAGAAATGAGGTGTCAACTCAATAAGGGATAAGTAGAATGTACCCATCATGCAATACACAATACATATAAATTCAAAGGAAATATACATGGCATGCAATTCATATCACAATTTCGCATTTATTAAGCTTATTTATTATTCTTGATCCGTGTTTCTATCCTAAAATTTTTATGTAATTATTTTCTTAATCTTTTAGGGCCCCACTTAATCTAGTAGACTTATATCTAATAGTCTGCCAGCAAACAGACCACGCAAGACACTTTCCACTCCTAAAAGTATCCTGGACATTCCCACTCCTGAAATACCGGGTCTCATTAAATAAATCATATATGACACTTCCCACTCTTGGAAGTATCTTGCGTATCCCCACTCTTAGAATACTAAAATAAATCATTAGGGATATCTCCACTCTTGGAATATCCCAATACGTGTCTAATAATCAATCTCAATTTTATCGTATAAATATCAAGACCATCAGATATAAATCTACCTAGGCAAGCCACTAACCACAATTTCATTTTATTTTCTTGAAAATCCATAAATTCAACATCATCATGTCACATCATCTTCTTTCATCATGACATATTTCCATTATTTAATAACTCATCACAAAATTCACATCCTATACAATTTTTCATATAACCAAAATTCACATAATCATCATATTCTCATCCATAATTCACACTAAGTTTAGATAAATCACAAATTACATAGATTTTATATAATACAATTTTTTTTGATAAATCAGAAAGCTTTTATAAAAATAATAGAAAATATGTACAGTCTAGAGATTTTAAGCCCGAAATCTCTTAATCAAAAGAGTTCAAAGGAATGTACAACTCTTCTTTTCATCCTAAAACCATACAACAAACTCAATCATCCTACTTTATATCACTTTCCACCCAAAAGTACTTGAATCTAACAAATCTGGCAAATAACACAAGATACTCAACCCAATTCTAGTAGCACCCTCAATCAACAATACAATAACATATTTTCATAGCCTATGTGCACCAGATATGTTGTATATAACACAATATTTTCAATTCATCTAACTTGCACAAAATCACATTTACTAGAAGTTTCACAAAACGTGTAACATCCCGTCTCCATATGAAAGGTTAGGACTCGAAATTTGTACAAGTGAGCGCAAAGAGAAACTAAGGAAATGCATTTTCTTACTCATGCATAATGTTAGCATATATGCACATAAATATTGATTGTTTGCACATAAAAAAGAGGTACATGTATTCATTGACAATTTTCGGGTATAATTGATGTTAAATGTGATTTTATTGAAAATGAGAAGTAGAGAGAGTAGAAAGAGTGATCTTGGTATGAGTTGTGATAAGAAAAGATTTAGAAACAAATTTAGTAGTGATCTGGAAAAAAATGTTCCCTAAGTTTGCTTCGGTCTGTTAGCCATAACTTTTTCTTTAGTTATCCAAACGAAATGATTCTTAATTTGAATTAAACTAGAAATATATGGCTACATTCTTATTCAGACATCAAATTTCAATTCCATCTTTAAGAATCTCAAAATTTGTCATGAAGTTAAGAAATGGGTGCAGTACATTGGGAGATAAACGTAAATTCGTGTTCTGACATCGGGAGAAAATCTGCATTAATCTAGATAGATTTTGGCAAAGTTTTCTTCTTGAGAGTTGTAGATCTTTCTTTTCTTTCCAACGGTATATAGTATGAAAATTTTGGACATCTGAGCTGAAAGTTATGATCTTTATAAGTGGAGACGTTCTGAAGACAAAAGTAAGACGATGCAAATGAAAGAAGGAAGAAACTTCGTCTTAGTTACTGTTCATCTAAGACAAAGCTACTGTTCATTCACTTCGTCTTAGTTACTGTTCATCTTAGACGAAGCTACTGTTCATCTAAGACGAAGTTACTATTCATCTTTTGTCTTCTGTTCCATTTTTGATCCTTTAGAAGATAGAATTTATCTTCAAGATCTTCATGAAAGTTGTAGATCTCGAAGTACTCTTTCAAATCATCCAAAAAAAATCAATCCGACATTGTTTGTGAAAGTTATGGAAATTACGCCAAAATAGGTTCAATTTGATTGAGGTCATAAACATGGTTGCTTCATTTGACCATAACTTCTTCTCTAGACCTCTAAATGACTTGATTCTTGAACCATTAGATTCGTAAGATTTTTCTATACATCTCCACCAAAAATTGAAGCTATCTTAAATGAATTAAGAAAGATTGAGTGAAAAAAATGGGACGGGTATAGTGAGTGTGCTCTTAAAGGATATGAACTAGTGTTATTCCACTGAACTTACTTTAGTATTTTGATGATTTCTGGAGCTCTATTGATCCAAATGAGATGATTTATAATTTGTGGTAAACTAGAGACATGGGGCTACAAATGGTATGGAGAAATTGGAATCTAATTCAGTCTCTAAGATGTTTAAATTCTAGATGGAAGTTGTGCATAGTATAATATTTACAAGAGCAGTCCAAAAATGTTTAAAGTATATCTTTTGAATCACTGAACCAAAGTGAATGATTTTGGTGACATTAGAAACTTAAGATAATGGGGGACATTTTTCTGGAAGAAAGTAATTTGTTATATTGTTCAAGGGTACAGTTGGCAAGACACTTATGTATAAAAGACATAAGGCATAAATGGAAGGGCAAATACGACAATTCTCACTTATTACGGGCATAATTAGAAGAAGAAGTGTTGTCTTGCTTATAAATAAAGAAGAAAACGTGAATGAGAAGATTCTAGAGAAACAAAATGTGTGGATGAGAAATGAGTAAGAAAGAGAAGGAGAGTTTGGTGGCTTGAGAGAAAAGAAGAGAGTTGAGCTAAGGTTTAATTCTTCTTCATCTTTCAAGAAAGATTTTGAAGTTGTTCAAGAAGATAAAAAGGAAGGGAAAGAAAAGAGCTTCCATTTGAGCTAAAGATCTCTTCATTTGGTAAAGAATCAAGGCAAGATCTTTTTGAATCTTTTGGATTTTTTGAAGGATTCTAGTTTATGGACTTTAGAAAATGCTTGGGTTTATATACTCTAGAATCAATTTTAGCTATTTTTCATTATGGGATTTTTAAGTGGATTCCTATTGAATGAGATTTGGTTTATTTTAGGAAACCAAGAGAATCCTACCAAAAAATAAGGGGAAAGACAATCTTGATTTGGAGTTTGCAAGCAAACTAGGTGGGTAATATATCTATCGTTATTGTGTAATTGAGTTATGATATAGAGTAACCAAGTGTTCTTGAAGTGTAAGCTTATGAATAAGCTAGACACATGCAAAGGGGTAAAGATTAAAAGGATCATTTAGAATGATCATGTATAAATGAAGTGTAATTCTAAGTTCAATGAGACATATATGAATTATGAAATGGGAAGGAGTATAAAATGTGTTCTAGAACATACCCGGGATTGTCATTGAGCATGCATTGTTGATAGTCCATTTATTTACTTGTGAATAAATGAATGCTTATACGTGTGTAATTATTGATGAGTGTGAAATGAGTGTTTTGAATAAATGGGCTGTGCAGGACAAGTGTCCGCATACAGGCATTCTAGAATTTGGAAGCAAATGCTATTTTGGAGCATACTGTGAGGAGACCTAGATGGTCTCACTCTATTGTTTGTTATTTGAAATTCTGTATTATATGACTATTGAATGATTATGTAGATGTGATTGTGTATATTGGATTCCAGGTAGGAGGTCCGATGATTATGATATTTGATTTGAATATTGAAGTGCTATTGAATGTGAATTGGATGAATTATGTGTACTTATGTGATTATTAAATGTGTTAAGAATGTGTAATTGCATATGAATGAAAGTGTGAATTCTCAACTTTAATGTTGAATGTCGGACTAAGGTCCAATGATATGCGAATGTGATTGAATGTGATATGCAATTGTGAGTGATGCATTCCACTATATAAATGCATGAAATATAATGGCAGTTGTGACCAGAGTAGCCAACAATTAGAGCTTAAAGCTCGACGAGTGAAAATGAGCCTCGAGCTTAAAAGTGATTCAGAGCCTCAAACTCAACGTTTAATGAGCCCTGTATCCTCCAAGTGGATAAGGGACAGTTATTAATAAGCCCTATATGAGAGAGTTTAGGCATCCGGTCACAACAAAGTAACAAATAGAAAGTGAATCTCATGTGCATTGCATATGCATAATATGAATGAGTAAGTGTATTGAATGTGAAATAATATGAAATGTGAAATAATGTGAAATGTGAAATAAAGTGAGATATGTGAATTATGTGTTATGTGATTGGGTGATGGTCACTCATTGAGTTCGCGAAACTCACCCAAAATTTGCAAATATTTTTTAGGACTCAGAAGAATATCCCGTTAAGCAAACGGGAGTATACCTACAACATTCAAGTGAAGGATAGAGGCCGGGATCAGTTTGCATCTGCACTGCATTTCTCTGTTTTGTATTGGATTGTATAGTCCACAACTTTTTGTATAAATTTGTATTCTGAGATGATTAGAGTGTTTTGTATTTGTGAAAGGGCACGAATGGCTATTGAAAATGGTGTTAACTGAAAATGTTTATGAATGGTTGTGGACCCAATTTGATTGGCGATTTTCGCATATTGTGTTGTGATTTTTGAAAAAAAAAGTATATCGATTTCTGACTGATTGAGTGTGTTAACACGCCAATGTCGTGGGGCACGGACTCAGATATCACCCACGATGTCGAGTTTGGGTCCTACAAGAGTGAGGTGCTACATTTATGTGGTATCAGAGCCCAGAAGTACTATCTTATATGGGCATTCTAAAATATGTGTCAAGTTACATACATATTAGTCATGTCATAGCAGACAGCGGCAACTGATCCCTAGTATGAGTCACATGTATGAGCATTTCCTTAAGAGTCTGAGTGGTTAGAAGCATTGAGAAAATTGATGATCTCACAGAATATGAGAAAATAAAGGTTTATGGACATTTTGAAAATGAGAAATAGTATTTGGTTTTGTATGTTAAATAACGGTTCGCCACAATGGGGATATGTATCGGTGGTATAGGTGTGAATAGGTTTATTATTGTGGATTTATTGAGGAAAATGAGAATTTGAGTAGAAAGGAGACTAATGTGTACTGGCAGAATGAAATGAAATCGGATAAATTGGGACCCACAGGGTTATGCGAGTATCGTGATAAGAGTTTGTAATTCAGTATAAGGGGATATTAGGGAAAAATTGAGAGCAGAAATTCATAATGGTTATGCATCAAAAATTTTGGAATGGTAAGGATATATATATATATATATATATGGGAAAAAATAGTATATGGATGGATATAACAGATAAAGATTTAGTGTATCTGTATCGATAGATGTATTATTTTATTGTGTCCTGGTGATATATCCTCGGAGGTGATATAAATGTGAATACACTGTCATGGGTTGTTAGAGAAAAAATAAGGATATGAGTAGAAATAATGAGATTAAGGTGTATAAGCCAAGTTGATATGAGCTTGAAAGGTTGAACTTGGACTTAGAATGGTTGTGTGATCAGTAATATAAGAGTTTAAGATTTAGTATAGGAATATATCTATGGAGTGGAGATTTAAGCTTCTTATGGGTTATGCCCCTACAATTATAAATTGATTGAGAATAAATATGTGTGAGATGAAATAAATGACAAGTGGAAAATGAGACAATGATAGTGATATATGAAAAAGTTGTTGAGTCTAGGTTGAATTGTCATTGTGAGTGCACATCTGATAGTGGGTTCACCATGACAAGTGAAAATATTAAGCATATGTGAATAATATTCGTGAAGATGATATAGGAAGTAATCGGTGACTTATTGAAGAAGTGTTAATCATAGTTCCTATAATTCAAAGTTCGAGATGAGTTAGAGTAAGACATGAGGGTACTTGTAGTGATCGATTGGGAAGAAATTGAGACTGTTAATGATGTTAACATATGTGATGAATTTGAGGAAAATGAAGAAGGACATGATTATAGCAAAATCCCCACGATCGAGGATTGGCGCAAAAGGAATGGGATTAAAGTATCCTTAGTATAAGCTACTAATTGGTGAATCGACATAAATACATCTCTAGTTAAGATGTAATGATTTTGGGGATATATGCCAAGGTATTAGAGTAAATGAAATTGTTTAGTGCCTTATAGAGCCTCGTTATAAGGGATGCTCTAATCATGTAAGCTATGACATAAATTGATCTTATTGAGATATGATGAATAGTTGAAATTGATCTTCTTGAGGTACTAAAAATGACTGATAAGTAATTATGGAAAATAGTTGATTGATAAGGATTTCATGAACAGTATCGATGATTGTAGCAAGAAATCTTCTTTTAAAGAAGAATTTCCCCTAAAATTGAGTTAAGTTGATCAGATGATTCAATTTAAGAGCAATTAATGGAGAACAAAATCGGAAACAAATATGTAATAAATCAAAAGTGAATAATGGAATCATATCCCATGTGGAGACTCAGGGATAGGAAGTGGAATATGCTACTGAGAGTGGATGCATTTTGTTTGATGTAAAGTATCCAACTACGTGAGTGGATTTGAAATTTGAGGTTACATTATTGCAAATGTGAGGAGAATATAGGTCCACATTATATTCAATGTAAATATGTTCGGGATATTCAATGTAACTATGTTCGGGAGATCCAAATTGAATTTGAGGAATGTGGTAATACCAGCATACAAAGTGAAGCATGCACATTAATTTAAAATGTGTAGAGGAACTAGTACAATTGAATAGGCATTTGAATAAGTCGATGTGAATTAAAGGAAATCGAATGAAAAGGCAAAATCAGTAGAGACAAGAAGTCAAGTGGAAAACTAAAAATGACAAGAGATAATATTACCTTATTTGAGGAATTAGTCACTTAAGGAATTGCAAGAATTAATTATGGACATAAGAAAAAAATTTAAAGTGATATCTGTTGGAGCGAATAATGCCCCAATTGCATTCTGATATTGAATATTTAAGTGATCTAAGCAAAATTGTATCAGTTAGTGATTGTGATCATAGATGGTAGTTTGAGTGTATTTGACAAGTAAAAAAGGGACATTTTGAATATTGGAGGAATATGGCACTGATGATAATAATATCAATTGGATTTGGAGATTATGTAGTATATAATGAAGTTTCACATCAGAGATTAGGATGCAATTTGTTGTAATGGTATAAAGTGATTTCTGTGTGCATAGAGACAATTAAGGTCTTATGAGTTGATTTTGATACATGGTTTAGAATTGCTATGATAGAAACCTCTTTGAGTTCTTGGAGACATTAGATGTGCCAAGTCATTTATGGAATGTACAAATTATGAAAGTTTGGGGAAATTATGGAGTTTGAAGAATGTACAAATGAGTGCTATACTAGTAAAGGTAGCGTGTACTCTGACACATTGAACAGACAATTCTATAATGAAATAGTGCAAATTCAGATATTGAAGTTTCCAAATCTAGTGCAATGAAGAATGTAAAATGTTGAGTGGAATAGGAGTGCAAAATGAGGTGTCTTTTAGATCAATTTTATGGGAAAGAAGTAAGAAAGCCTAAAAGATAAAAATTTGAGTCCCATAGAGGAATTTAAAACGAATATCAGCTTTTGAGGGGAATCAGAAGAATGATATTTGGGTGATCAAAATAAGAAGTGCGTGTACCCGATAAAGATGTTTAAGCAAAGAAAGCATTAGAGAATCTTAAGTAACAACCTAAGCTTGACATCGAAGTAGGAATACGCTAAGATTATATTTTAGCTATCAAAGATGTAGAAACAAGTGGTTACATGTTTAAACTACCAACAGTTATAACTGTAGGGAAGGGCTTAAAGCTTATATTTTTGGAGTTCATAGAAATATGAGATTGATGTACAATTCCAGTTGACAATAGGTATAACAATTGTTATCATAGTTACTTTCTCAAAGTACTCTATGAAGTGTTGTATGACAGTAAGGGGCTGTTTACCATTACATCAAAATGAAAAGTGCCTAACAATATTCAAAGACCAGAATAGATTCGAGATGCTGGTGATGAGTGAGATGAATCTGAATAAGAGTAAAGTGACTAATGAATGATAAGTGAGTTAGGTGGATTAAAACCAGAGTTATGGAATATAGTGAAATGGACATAAGATTTGAATGTGTTATACTGAAGGGAAGTGAATTGTCAAAGGAGAGATGAAGTGTTCGCATGAGTGCCACCTTGGCATGGTGTGCTCAGATTTGGAGAAAGGATAAGTCAAGCTATATGAAATGATCTGTATGAAAATTTTTATGAGTTAGTGTTACTGGTGAAAATGGTGTTAGATTCACAATATGTGATATGTGAATAAGTTCTGAAATATTGTCATGATCGACAGAGATGGATTGACAACATTAGTGAGTAATCTCAAATATACCGATGAAATAGTCAAGATAGTGTAGTAGCTGATTCAGTGACTGAAGGACCTATTGAGTTATCAACTGTGGTCATTGGAAAGAGATTATATGAGTGATGAAGTTTATGGGTAATGGAGAAGCACATGATGAATGAATACCTCTACCGTACTGAATTATTATGTGAATGAGACTGATTATGTGGTATCAGAGCCCATAATTACTATCTTATATGGGCATTTTAAATATGTGTCAAGTTATATGCATATGCATATTAGTCATGTCATAGGAGACAGCGGCAACTGATTCCCCAGTATGAGTCACATGCCTGAGCATTTCCTTAAGAGTCTGAGCTTTTAGAAGCATTGAGAAAATAAAGGTTTGTGGACATTTCAGAAATGAGAAACATGGTTTTGTATGATAAATGACGCTTCACCACAATGGGGATAAGTACCTTTGAGGGTGACATAGGTGTGAATATGTATATTGTTATGGATTGTAAATAAGCATAAAAGTAAAAAGGGCCGTTTTGAATATTGGAGGAATATGGCACTGATGATAATAATATCAATTGGATTTGGAAATTATGCAGTATATAATGAAGTTTCACATCAAAGATTAGGCAATCTTTTGTAAAGGTATAAAGTGATTTGTGTGTGCATAGAGACAATTGAGGTCTTATGAGTTGATTTTGATACATGGTTTAGAATTGCTATGATAGAAACCTCTTTGAGTTCTTGGAGACATTACATGTGCCAAGTAATTTCTGGAATGTACAAATTATGTAAGTTTGGGGAAATTATTGAGTTTGAAGAATGTACAAATGAGTGCTATACTGGTAAAGGTAGTGTGTACTCTGACAAATTGAACATACAATTCTATAATGAAATTGAGCAAATTCAGATATTGAGGTTTCCAAATCTAGTGCAATCAAGAGTGTAAAATGTTGAGTGGAATAGGAGTGCAAAATGAAGTGTCTTTTAGATCAATTTTATGGGAAAGAAGTAAGAAAGCCTAAAATCTAAAAATTTGAGTCCCGTAGAGGAATTGAAAACGAATATCAACTTTCGAGGGGAATTGGAAGAATGATATTTGGGGGATCAAAATAAGAAGTGTGTGTACTCGATAAAGATGTTTAAGCAAAGAAAGCATTAGAGAAGCTTAAGTAACAACCTAAGCTTGACATCTTAGTAGGAATACGCTAAGATTGTATTTTAGCTATTACGGATGTAGAACCAAGTGGTTACATGTTTGAACTACCAATAGTTATAACTGTAGGGAAGGGCTTAAAGCTTATATTTTTGGAGTTCATAGAAATATGAGATTGATGTACAGTTCCAATTGACTATAGGTATAACAATTGTTATCATAGTGACTTTATCAAAGTACTCTATGAAGTGTTGTATGACAGTAAGGGGTTGTTTACCCTTACATTAAAATGAAAAGTGCCTAACAATATTCAAAAACCAGAATAGATTCGAGATACTGGTGATGAGTGAGATGAATCTGAATAAGAGTAAAAAGACTTATGAAAGATAAATGAGTTAGGTGGATTAACACCGGAGTTATGGAATATAGTGAAATGGACATAAGAGTTGAATGTGTTATACTGAAGAGAAGTGAATTGTCAAAGGAGAGATGAAGTGTTTGCATGAGTACCACCTTGGCAAGGTGTGCTCAGATTTGGAGAAAGGATAAGTCAAGCTATATGAAATGATCTGTATGAAAATTTTTATGAGTTAGTGTTACTGGTGAAAATGGTGTTAGATTCACAATATGTGATATGTGAATAAGTTCTGAAATATTGTCATGATCGACAGAGATGGATTGACAACATTAGTGAGTAATCTCAAATATACCGATGAAATAGTCAAGATAGTGTAGTAGCTGATTCAGTGACTGAAGGACCTATTGAGTTATCAACTGTGGTCATTGGAAAGAGATTATATGAGTGATGAAGTTTATGGGTAATGGAGAAGCACATGATGAATGAATACCTCTACCGTACTGAATTATTATGTGAATGAGACTGATTATGTGGTATCAGAGCCCATAATTACTATCTTATATGGGCATTTTAAATATGTGTCAAGTTATATGCATATGCATATTAGTCATGTCATAGGAGACAGCGGCAACTGATTCCCCAGTATGAGTCACATGCCTGAGCATTTCCTTAAGAGTCTGAGCTTTTAGAAGCATTGAGAAAATAAAGGTTTGTGGACATTTCAGAAATGAGAAACATGGTTTTGTATGATAAATGACGCTTCACCACAATGGGGATAAGTACCTTTGAGGGTGACATAGGTGTGAATATGTATATTGTTATGGATTGTAAATAAGCATAAAAGTAAAAAGGGCCGTTTTGAATATTGGAGGAATATGGCACTGATGATAATAATATCAATTGGATTTGGAAATTATGCAGTATATAATGAAGTTTCACATCAAAGATTAGGCAATCTTTTGTAAAGGTATAAAGTGATTTGTGTGTGCATAGAGACAATTGAGGTCTTATGAGTTGATTTTGATACATGGTTTAGAATTGCTATGATAGAAACCTCTTTGAGTTCTTGGAGACATTACATGTGCCAAGTAATTTCTGGAATGTACAAATTATGTAAGTTTGGGGAAATTATTGAGTTTGAAGAATGTACAAATGAGTGCTATACTGGTAAAGGTAGTGTGTAATCTGACACATTGAATAGACAATTCCATAAAGAAATAGTGCAAATTTAGATATTGAAGTTACCAAATCTAGTGTAATGAAGAGTGTAAAAATGTCGAGTGGAATATGGCGCAAAATGAAGTGTATTTTAGATCAATTTTACTGGAAAAAAAGTAAGAAAGCCTAAAAGCTAAGGATTCACAGTTGTAAATCCTATAGAAGAATTGAAAACAAATCTAAACTTTTGAGTGGAATCGGAAGAATAATGTTTGGTGGTTGAAATAAGAAGTAGGTGTACCTGATAAGGATGATTGAGTAAAGAGATTGTTAGGGAAGTGCAATAACAACTTATGATATACATCCTCAGGAACACATCGAAAGGGGCAATTGAGGGCTAAGAATGTAGGACTAAGTGATTCCATGTTTGAAGTACCAACAGTTCTAACTGTAGGAGAAGTGCTTAAAGCTTATATTTTGAAGTTCATAGGAATATGAGATTGATGTATAGTTTCATTTGACTACAGGTATAACAATTTAAAGTACTCTATGAGGTGTGGTATGACAGTAAGGGGTTGTTCACCCTTACATTAAAATGAAAAGTGCCTAAAAATGGTCAAAGACCAGAGTTGATTTGAGATACTATTAGTGAGTGAGATGAATCTGGAATAAGAGTAAAGTGACTTATGAAAGATAAATGTGTTAGGTGGAGCAATACCTGATTTAGGGAATATAGTGAAATGGACATAAAAGTTGAATGTATTAATACTGAAGAGAAGTGAATTGTCAAAGGAGAGATCAAATGTTTTTGTGAGTACCACCTTAGTAAGGTATGCTCAGTTTTGTAGAAAGGATAAGTTAAGCTATATGAATTGGTCTGTATGAAAATATTATGAGTTACTGTTACTGGTGAAAGACGTCTTAGATTCATATTATGTGATATGTGAATAGGTTTTGAAATAATGACGTGATCGATAAAGATAAATTGACAGCATACGAAGTAAAAGTTGGTGAGTAATCTGAAATATACCGATGAAATAGTCAAGATTGTGTGATAGCTAAATCAGTGATTGAAGGACCTATTGAGTTATCAGCTGTGGTCAATTGGAATAAAGTATTTGAGTGATAAAGAATATGGGTGATGGAGAAGCACATGAGGAATTAATACCTCTACCGTATTGATCAATCAGATGAGAATTTCGAGGACGAAATTTATTAAGGGGGAATGTTTGCACATAAAAAAGTGGCACATGCATTCATTGAGAACTTCCGGGTATAATTGATGTTAAATGTGATTTTATTGAAAACGAGAACTAGAGGGAGTAGAAAGAGTGTTCTTGGTATGAGTTGTGATAAGAAAAGATTTAGAAACAAATTTGGTTGTGATATGGGAAAAATGTTCACTGAGTGTGCTTCGGTCTATTAGCCATAACTTTTTCTATAGTTATCCAAACGAGATTATTCTTGATTTAGATTAAACTAGAACCATATAGATACATTTCTTATGAAAACATCGAATTTCAATTCTCTCTCTAAGAATCTCAAAATTTGTCATGAAGTTGAGAACTGGTTGCAGTACAATGGAAGATGAACGTAAATTCATGTTCTGAATTCAAGGGAAATTCTGGACCAATCTAGATTGTTGCATCCCGTTTCTGGAACCGAACCCTCTTGCTTAACAAAACGGAATCACAAGTCGAAGAACCGAAAGTGAAAACAAAGGCGAAAGAATCGAAACACAAAGAGGCGAAATCGAAACGGAAACGAATCGAAGACGAATCAAATCGGATCGAAGGCAAATCGAATCAAGTCAAAAAGGCGTACGAATCGAATCAAA
>JANITX010000006.1:5976178-5992256 GCA_027564395.1 Erythroxylum ulei
TTCAGGTAATGAGGAAGAGATCAAGTGATCAAGAGTCTAAGGATGTTACTACAAAATTTGCATATCTTGGAATTTAATTTATTTTTGTAAAATACGAGCATTAGTCACTTTTCAAGGAGTATTAGTTCATGTAACTTTTGTCTTTTGAGATTTTGGATTATTGTTGTAATTGTGGCTTGGAATGCCTTAGAGCTTATAAAACTCTATTCTTTGATGCTAAGGAATTATGAATTATGTATCAATGACGTTGAGTGGATTATGTATGAATTTGTGTATATACAAGGTGGAGTTAAAATTATGTATAATATGAGTAAGTTACTGATTTGGGATGATGATTTTTGCACATGAAATTGTTGTTACATATATAAGTGAGATGTGTTATGGAAAAAGGTAAAAAGGAAAAAAAAAAAGAGAAATGGTATGAGACGTTAAGCTTCATGATTTCGTTGGATTGTGCCCACGTTTTATGGTTTAAGAGTTGGATTCCGGAAACGGGATCCAACACTTACGAAGGGACCTTTGCAAACTATTTAATCGTATCCAGTGTATTTCATTAATGGATACAAATATTATACAGAATATCATAGTCGTAGCATGGCAACAGTAAATAATAGAGTTTGCATATAGGGAGAATTGATAGATTACTATGGTAAAATTATTAAGATACTTGAAATTGAGTACTTTGCACTGCCAATAAAGCGAAGTGTGATATTTAAGTGTGACTGTTTTGATCCAACTCCAAATGTTGGTAAAAAATTGCATAACTGATACAATCTAGTTGAAATCAACAAGCAAAGAAGATTTAGACAATTTAAACCTTTCGTGTTGGCAATGTAAACAATCCAGGTGTATTATGTCCCTTTTCCCAGCTTATAATGAGATAAGTCAGACTGGTTGGCTATTTGAAAAATTAAACCTATAGGTGTTTTTGAATCATGTGGAAAAGGAGAACAGGGAATTGAAAGTGAAGCATTTCAGGAAGATGTTTATGAAATAAATGCATATATTACATATGACGAGAATGAACCTTTGAACGATCCAAATAATGAATATGTTGAAATTTCATCTGGAGAGGATGAGGAGGGCGAGAGACCTGAAGAAGAGCTTGAGTTTGATTCTAATTTTTTAGAAAAAGAAGATAATAATGATTTTGATTTACAATTAAGTGATGATAGCGATTAATTTATGTTTGTAATAGAATACTATATTCAACAAATCAATTATTGAATTTTCAATATGTTGTGTGAAATATAGAATTGAAATTGTTATATTTTTGGAATATTCAATCAAATATGAATTTCAGGTTAAAATATACCACAAAAGAGAAAACAGGATATAATGCGGCCAAGGTTTATAACATGATTTGGAGCTAGTTACTATCCAGGTGAAGCATCACGTTATGCAGCTGCAATCGAATCAGATGCTATACCTCCAGCTACTACACTCACAGATGAGGCATCACCTTCCGTACCTACTGCTATACAATCAACCACCCCTATACTGACAAAGGTATTAGGGGTAAATGATGCGAATGAAGGATGTAGCCTCCAGCTTGGAGCTATGAGAGTTAATAGAAGAACTTATATCATAATTGTCAACAATTTGTAAGTGAAAATACATAAAACACCATATGTTTATAATTAAGTTATAGGTTTCAATTTAAAAAATGGTATAAAATTAATTGTTTTAATATTAGGTTGATTCTGTCTCAACTGTGCTCAAGAAACATGACATCTAAATTCAAGGAGAAGATTGATCTTGAAGGTTATATATGGAAGAATATCTCTCAAGTGACAAAGGAATTTTACAATCAGGACTTTGAGGTACAAAAAATATATTTTTTTTGTATTTTTAATTGATTTTTATACATTAATTAGATAAATATTACATTATAAGTACTTATCGTATGTTTTTCCTTTTGTTTCATAAAGAATTTTTTTGGGATTCTGAATTTGACGCGGTCATTTATAAAGTATAGGAGAGATGAGCACATACACGTTATCGAGACTTTATTGGTCTGATACACAAGTTTGGTGTACGACCGCCTTATATTTCTGAACAAATATGGGGTCGTTGGTAGCAGTATTGGACATCACTTGAGGCAATGTCCATCTCAGAGCGTAATTCTACCAACAAAAGTAGAGGACCGGGGGGAAAGAGTCTTTCCGTACATACTGGAGGATCTATTACCTACCACGAGCATGTAGAGAGATTTGTAAGTATACACTTTACATTTATATTATGAGTTTTTACTTAAGAGTATTTCAATTTAATTTAATGTGTGAATTTTGGAATGAAAATATGTGTATTATGGAGAATGATAATGTTATAAATGTCTGATGCCATATATGACTGTATGGTTGAGTTACTTTCTCTGTTTAACAAGGGATAAATATCATAAAAATAGAGGAAATTCTGTCAAAATTTTTATAAATTGTAATTCACTTATAACATTTTGTTCTGATGCAGGAAAAGTCTATGGGCAAGAAGCCTACACTCCGTTAGCTCTTTTTGCACACTCACACTAAAAAGCATGACGGTGTAACCTTCGTCAACACCCGATATAGAGAACTGAATGTATGTGAAATTTATGTTTTAATATTAATGCTTAATAATTATCACTTACTAACATAAATATTGTCTTATGATATGACTAAATACAAGAAAGCATCCAATGACAGTCTTAGCAGTCTAAAGATGTTGATGAAAGTCAAACATATCTTCATGCAGTGGGCGGTACGGACTACCGTGGAAGGATATTCGGCTTAGGTTCATTTGCGAACACATTCGTAATCCTCCACATCCAGTACAACAACATCTAGTAGGCGGTCCACACCCAACGAAGTCCATGAGCTTTGGAACATAATATAGACATTGACAATTCAGTTGCAACAATTGATGGAGTACATAACTCTACTCCGTAATGAGGTAAATGAGTTGAAGGGGAGGGGTACCACTTCATCGCAACAATTAAAGCATCTGCGGTCACTAAATGAATAGCGTACTTGTAGTCATTTCATATGAATTAAATATTTATTATGTACAAAATAATTTTTTATTATCAATTAAGATAATTTTTACTTTATATTATCAATCAACTTTCTTTTTTAACAAATTAAATGTAGAAACAAATCAAAATATTGTCAATAGATAACTGTATAAATTATGCATCAATCATAAGATCAACAAATAAAATTAAATGCAGGGAAAAATTAAAAATAGTTTTAGTAAATTTATTGACAGAAAAAACAAAGTTCGTTGGTAAAATCTATTCGATTTACTGATGGATAACTAATAACTGTCGGTAATGTTGTCATTAACTTACCGACGAAGTAACCAATTCCATCAGTAAGGTTACCAAACTGTCGGTATATTCACCGACGGTAACACAAATTATTCGTCAGTAAATTTGCAACAGGCAATCTGTGGTTCGTTGCAAATTATTACTTACGACCGTTTCTCTGACATCCTAGTCCATCAGTAAATTTCGTCACTAACTTAGCTTACCGATGAAATGTGTAGGTTTTCCGTCGGTAATTTCTATCGCTAAATTTCATTTTTCTTATAGTATTAGGAGTCCAGGTTTGTGGTTTCTTATAAGTTGCGATAATATGTAACTACGTTAATATGAGTCGTGTTTTGCTGAAACTTTTGCACAATATTCTGATCATCATTGACCCTACGTTTCTGTTGGCATAAAATTTGAGCCATGCGTTTCTACACAAGTTTCTTCGATGAACAAAAGGACAAAACAGAGCAATAACTTGGTAAGGTATCAAAATATTTGACTGAAGTCTTCTCATTGCCATGCCTTTATATGATTATCTCTTATATGCTGCATGATATCATCAATTAATAAGTTAATATTAAGGTGAGAAGAGCCTCCTGCTTCAACTGCTTTCTTTGCCATCTTTGAAAGCTTCTTTGCTCTTTCTCTTCTTTTTTCTCCCTCTTTTTCTTGAGACATGACTTCATCTATTGCATCCCTTATTTGCTTCCACTTCACCAATACTCCATGTTTATCTTCATCTCCTATATGCACGACTACCTCAGCTCCAACTCTCACACCAATATCCAACAGTTGTACCACCAACTTCTCATTGTAAAACTGCTCTGCAAATATGGGCCATGTTACCATTGGCAACCCTGCACAAATGCCCTCTAGGGTTGAATTCCAGCCACAATGTGTTAGAAATCCTCCTATTGCTTGATGTGATAATATTAGCACTTGTGGAGCCCAACCTCGAATTAAGAAGCTTCTCCCTTTAACCCTTTCCTCATATCCACTTTCAATTAGCCACTTATCCATTTCTTCCTTTTTATGTCCTCCTCTAATAACCCAAATGAATGGCCTGTTTGAGGCTTCTAAGGCTAAACCAAGTTCTATCAACTGGGATGGTGTCATCCGGTTGAGACTTCCAAGACAAGCATAAATTACAGATCCCGCCTCTTGTGAATCAAGCCACTTCAAGCAAAGGTTTTCGTCAGTTGAGGCTTTGTTACCTCTTTGTGCTTTGTCCAAGTCCTCAGTGTTACATAGTGACACAGGGCCTACTGTCCATACTTTATCACCTCGAACTCTTTTATATGCTTTGACGTAGTCTGCTTCCAGCTCCTCGAAGCTGTTGATCAGATTTCCATAAGCTTCTGCTTCTGCTGCCCTTACTTTATCGCGGAAGTCTTTCAAGTCCAAGTGTTGACCTGGGTTAAAGTATCCAGATAGCTGGGCCCTTGTGAATTCAATTTGGTGGGGCAATCCTGGTACCAGAAAAGGTTCTGAATTGTGGGCAGTTTCATAAACTTTGGAGACATGTAAATTGTGAGAGCACAAGGAAGTGAAGCAACTTGTTCCGTCGAAGATAAGCCTGGGAATGTGGAATTTGGAGGCTAAATCAGCTGTCCATGGTA
Source organism: Erythroxylum ulei (assembly GCA_027564395.1). Taxonomy (NCBI): domain Eukaryota; kingdom Viridiplantae; phylum Streptophyta; class Magnoliopsida; order Malpighiales; family Erythroxylaceae; genus Erythroxylum; species Erythroxylum ulei. The sequence continues at coordinate 5,981,087 of JANITX010000006.1, forward strand.
TGGTTTTATCAGCTATTAGGCAGCTTGGACTAGGTGTTAACTTGCGAAATAACAGTTCTAGTGGCTGATGCAACATATCAAGTGCGTGGATGAAATTCCTAGTCAAGCTCGGTGAGGGTAGAATCTCTACACTTTCGCACCCTTCTGGCAACCCTGCCTCAGTTACTGGAAAAGGAACAGTCACAACGTGGATTGGTAGCCCAGATCTTATGGCACGATCTAGACTGAGATTTCTAGCCGCATTCAGGGGTGTTGTAAATATGGTGACAATGACATTTCGCTGTGCTAAAAGCTTAGCAATGTCAATCATGGGAATAATGTGGCCTTGGCTCAAAAAGGGTATCAAGACAAAGTGAGTTTGGGAAGCCATTCCAGTTCTGATACTTGGAACTTGGAAGATAATGAAAATGAGCTGAAGGCACCAATAATTTCTAGTATTGTGGCGCTTATATTGGGAATTACAGTAGTTGCTTCTGACGTAAGAGCATACCTAGGTATGTACGCAATCAAAGAAGAATATCATTTTCTAATATTTGCCATATTCTGTTGCACTTGTGACTTACCGATGTGGTCCTTGTTTACGCGAGGTTCGTCAAATGATTTTTCTTCTTTGCATTAAATGTATTACGGTTGTCAATTCCCAGTTGATTTTTCTTCTTTGCATTAAATGTATTACGGTTGTCAATTCCCAATTGTTTTTTCTTCTTTGCATAAGGTGTGTTACGGTTGTCAATTCCCAGTTGAATTTTCTTCCTTTCATCCATTAGGACTTTTTTTTAATAGAAAATGAAATGAATTAAAGGCAATCAAGAGTTTTACATAAGCTATATAAGGAGCTTGACAGAGTTTCTAGAATAATCTAAGTGCCCAAAATAAACGACTATATTGCTAGTGAGTCAGTTTAACGTGCTTAAACTTTCCATGTACTAGACCAGTATTCAGTGTTAAGGAAGCTGAGATTGTGAAGACTGAAGTATTCTCTGAGCCTCAAATATAGACGTTGGAGGAATTGTTCCATGGTTGAGCCTTTATTCTGAAAAGTCTGAAAGTTCCTCTCATCCCAAATAGCCTTGATAAGTAAGGATATCACTATGCAGAAGCTCAATCATTCAGGATCGTCCTTGCATACATCTTGGTTACACCAAGACATAAACGAGCTCCAGTTGTTGGGCACATTCAGTGTACGACAATGATGAAGGATCATGTTCCAGCTAGGCTTTACAAAAGAACACTAGAAAAATTGGTGGTCATGGCTTTCCTCCTCCCATCGATATAGTATGCATAAGTTTGGCATGTATAGGAAAGCCTTTAGTTGGTCTATCGTAGGCAGACGATGTTGCATAGCTAACCACAAAGTAAGGGCAGCCCTCGAGTGGTAGTATTTTACCCATATCACTCGAGTCCAAGGAAGAACACCATGTTGTCTCTAAAGAAATTCACGACAGGTTTTACTAAAGAAACTCCCATTCTGAACTAGATGGAAGATAACTCGGTCCTCACCTTCATATAGATTGGTTTGAAGTAATGCCTGGTAGATGGAGGAGGACACTGCTTGATGGGCGAATATATGCCTATCTTTGAGAGCCTGGGCTACTGTTATCTCTGGAGGTAGAAGCATCCATTAGGACTTTGCATAGTTGCTTTTATTGGAGAATCAGGTCAATATTCGATCTCATGAGTAGCAAAAAAAATTATGATTTCTTTTTCATATTTGATTTCCAAAAGTCAAGATTATTTAAAATTCTATAAAATGATTAATACATAAATCATAATAAAGCAATAATTATAATTCATACCTTATTTGAAATTTGACTATATTCTTACCATATTTCTTAAACTGTTTTTTAAATTGGCTCTTCTTAACTACTGTAGCTGTCCTAATATCTGACCTCTAACAGTAACCACATAACAAATTGAGAGAATTCTACGAATTTTGCAGAGAAAGTTCAACAAAAATTGCTAGCACCATTAGAACTTACACCTCTTTATAATATGTTTTGGACATTTTAATAATTTAATTGAAGCTAATTTTAATTTTAATTGAAATTTAATAAGAATAATACCAATTATGTACAAATAAGATCCAATATTTCATATTCATCTTTATTTATTAAATATCAAATATTTAATCATAAAATTTCTCAAACTTTACAATCAAGTTTAACTTAATTAAAATATATTTTCTCCCTTTAACTTGTTCTTTCTATGTGACTCATTAGGTTCTCAAATATATTAGCAATGGATATAAATTATAATCGTAAACCATATTTAAAATTAGATAAATTAAACTTATTTAATATATCTTTAGATCTCTAATTAAAAAATTTATATGCATAGATCAAAATTGATTGTTTAACAACACATCATAATTATTCAAATATTTATAAATGTCAAAATAGATTGACTAACCTTTCCATACGTAACTTTTTCGTATAATTCAATCTTTCATTATATAATATTTCGATTAGACATAGAGCATCTACTTAAAAGAGATGAAAGTGGGGCGGGCCAAGCCAGGCTCAAGCTAGGTAAAGAATGGGACCCGATTTCTTACTTTTTAATTTTTAAATTTTTTTACATTTTAATAGAAATTTATTCAATTAAAAATATGATATAAGAAATTTAATTAATTGAAGTTACAAATTTCAACTGATTGAAAAAAATTGTGATTTTATAGTGAATAAATATATAAAACATATATGTATATATATTGATGAAATGAATAAGATGAAACCAAATTCATTAATGAAGAAGGATATGATTATAGGAAATGAAAGAAAAAGAATATAATTAAAGTGAGAAATTCAATTAATTAAAGTGACGAATTAATAAAAATTAAAAATTTATACTGATTAAATATATAAACCATACATATATTTATATAATAAATAAGATGAAATTAAATTCATTAATGAAGGAGTTTAACTAGATTAATAAATATTAAGATTTTATAATAAATGAAGATATAAAACGTACATATATTGATATAATGAATAAGATAAAACCAAATTCATTAATGAAGGTGACTATCATTATAGAAAATGAAAGAAAAATATTATAATTAAATTGGTCAATTTAATTAACTAAAGTTACGAATTTCAATTGATTGATACAAATTGAGATTTTATAATGAATACATAAAACTTACATATATTGATAAAATGAATAAGAAAAAACTAAATTCATTAATAAAGGAGGATATAATTATAGGAAATGAAAGAAAAAAATATTTTAATTAAATTGATCAATTCAATTAATTAAAGTTACGAATTTCAATTGATTAACAAAACTTGAGATTTTATAATGAATGAATACATATATTATAAAATGAATATACAAAATGTACAATATATTATAAAATGAAACAAAATTCATTAATGAAAGAAGATAAGATTATAGGAAATGAAAAACTATTATAATTAAAGCAAGAAATTCAATTAATTGAAGTTACTAATTTTAATTAATAAATAAATTTTGGGAATATATGATGAATAAATATATAAAACGTACATATATTGATAAAATAAATAAGATGAAATCAAATTCATTAATGAAGAGAGATAGGATTATAAGAAATGAAAGAAAAAGATTATAATTAAAGTGATAAATTCATTTAATTGAAGTTATAAATTTTAATTGATTAATAAAAATTGAGATTTTATAATGAATAAATATATAAAATGTGCATATATTGATCAAATAAATAAGGCCACACTAAATTCATTAATGAAAGAGAATATGATTATAGGAAATTAAAGAAAAAGAATATAATTAAAGTAATCAATTCAATCAATTGAAGTTACAAATTTCAACTTACTAAAGAAAATAGATATTTTACAATGAATGAATATATTAAACACACATATAGTATAAAATGAATAAGATGAAACACCAAATTCATTAATGAAGGAGGATAAGATTATAGGAAATGAAAGAAAATAGATTATAAGTAAAGTGATAAATTCAATTAATCGAAGTTATGAATTTCAATTGATTAATAAATTTTGAGAATTTATAATTAATGAATATATAAAATGTATATATATTGATAAAATGAATAGGTTGATGATAAGAACAAAATTCATTAATTGATGACCTAATTGACAAAAATAATTATCCAAATTTTTTAAATGATACAATTTTAAAAAATTCAAGATAAAATCAAGAAATAATATTTTGGACTAGGATTCTGGAATTGTGAGAGACTAAGAGTGGAAATTGGAGACTGGAGAGAGTAGAGGCAAGAGAGAGCAACTAATTGTTGTAATCAGAATCATCAATAGTTTGCATCACTTCTTCTTTATGTAAAAACATTATATTTAGTAATATAATATTAAATCTAAAGGAATGTTAAACATATGAAAATAATTAAATATATCTTCAACATCGAATATTTTATCAAAATAATGTCCACTTGATTGATTAGTGTAGGTATATGTAATACTAGTCACCTCTGCATCAATAATTGTGGCTTTGTTAGTATACAAGTTAAAAAAACAATACAAGGTAAGATAATATTAAAAATAGACGAAAATTATATATCTAAAAGAAAAAAGCTTACCCTTAATATCTTCATCATATAACCAACTTCGGACAAACATAAGTTCTTCCAAAGTATGAGGATGAATATGGGCAGGATGAGAACTAAAAACCTGACCACTAGTGCTAAAAGCAGACTCCAAAGCAACAGTAGATGATGAAATTGCTAATAGGTCTTATGCAATTACTTACATAGTCAAAAATTTGTTTCCATAACTCTTCCACCATAATAATGCGTTGAACTGTGCACCTTCAACTTTGGCCTCACAATCTTTTGTTAAATATATATCTAAATTCATCATATTGTTCGAAGTCTTAGCCCCTTTTTCTTTTATAAATTTTGTCAGTGAAAGTAATAAACTACTCTCAAAAGATGAGTTTGAACCTGAAACTGAAGCTAGAGTTGAATAGCCTGAACTATTGCAAAATCAATCCTAAATTTTGTCCACTCTAAGTTGATAATCATTAAACAATTCATACCATAATTGTTTAATGACATCTATATGCTCTTGGGTTTGATCACCATACAACATATTATATATAAAATTAGCCCCATCTCTTTAGTATCTCGGGTCTAGCACAGATAAGACTGCAATAGTATGTTCAACCATATACCAATAAGAATTCAATTTCTCCATCATTTGGTATGTCATAACTTGAATAACCTCACTAGAATCAAATATCCAATCAGATAAAACTTTCTTTATCTTACAAATAGTGTTAATTAATTAACAGTGCAAAGTTGGATATTTTGTTCATGAGAACAATTTAGTCGCAGTGTAAAATAATTCCAACTTCACACAAAGTTATCTAGCTAGCTCCCATTGGTCTTCTTATACATATAAGTGTACTGAGAATCTCTTTATCTCTATTTGGTAAACACATCAACATGTTGAATTGTTGATTCCAACGTCTTGAAGGTTGAGTTTCATTTGGTTGAATAATCCAAAACTAACTTTTTCGTACTCAAAATGCATAGTTATTGTGTAGTTTTTTTTAAATTTCTCGACTCTTTTTAGTGTTGCACTCCAATATACTATACTATTCTAAATCAAATTTATTTTTTCCTTTATCATACCTAATTTATCCTTCATAATCAAATATATAATATACACAAAACAACGCATATGGAATAATCTTTCACCAACCAATAAGCTCTAAACTTGTATCCTATTCTTCAACTTCTCATTCATAACATCATTTGTGCTATAATTATTGACTATTATGGTGGGCAATTTGGTGTTGATATTACAATCTATCAAACAGTCTTCCAACACGATTGTAAGCTTTCGCTTGTATATGATGTCGCCATATATATGAACGTACCTTGTACAAATATAACCAATATCAATGAGAACATAATGAAAAACTAAATGATAACAATTACCTCAAAATTTTATTTCATAGAGTCTAATCATTGTCAACATAATGTGTCATCACCATTATATAACCCTTTTTCTGGTTAGAGGCTGTCCATATTTCTACTATAATGGCAATTTGTCCTTTAATACTTGACAATGTTCTTAAAATTTCTTTCTTCTTATCCTCATATATCTATATAATATTATTCTTTAACATATCTCGAAGTGGAGTCTTAAAGGCTGGTTGTAATGACTTACAAAACATCGTGAATATTTTGGTGTCAACAAGTCAACAATGATAGTGGATGTTCATTACCATTTATTATAGAAGCAATCAAAAACCTTGATCTGTTGCTATCATAAGATGTTGCAGTCATTTCATCATTCTCTTTCATAAGGTTAGAGGTTAAAAAAGTTTGACCTCCTAATATGATCTTTTTTCTACTACACAAATCTACATGTTTCTTTAAATTAGAGGTTTTAGTTTCTAAAGTCTTGGACAATATCTTCTAAGAATACTTACATTTAACTTTTTCTACTTCTTCTATTGACCTAGTCTTATTAAAGTGTTTCCAAACTTCACTTTTCATTAGACCTAGACTTCTATCTTCACTTGGTACAGGATTAGAAGTTTCCACTTTTGTCTTTGGTACTGAATTATAACTCTCCACTGAAAAAATATGCTCATCTATATGAAACAATCACTACATAAATATATATGTTATTCATAATTATAATTCATAATTTATAAGCATAGGAGAGAAAATGAGCACAAAAATTATAATCATAGATTTAAAGTTTATCATTTATGCATGTATGTGACCGTGTAAGTCACTGACAAATGATAAATGATAAACTTTAAATCTATGATTATAATTTTTGCGCTCCTTTTCTCTCCTATGTACTAAGATCGTGTGACACAATACACCAACATGTGTGTGTTTTTACAGATTTATGCATGTATGTGACCGTGTAACTCACTATAAATTTTTTTCATACTTACACAGTCACATATGCACTAGTGTATATGACCGTGTAAGTTTTCGACGCTTGTGACCATGTAAGTTCTCAAAATTCACAATCACTTACACGATCACATACATACCCGAGCATGTGACTGTATAAGTTCACGAAAATGACCCCCAAATGACAACAATTCCAAAAATTCCAGTATTTTACAAATTCAATCATTAATCAAAAGATTCAAGAATTTTAACTTATGTGTGTCTAGGGAAGAAGCAGAAAAAGACAACAGCAGGAAAGTCGAGTGATAAGGAGGCACGACACAGAGAAAAGGTGATTGAAGGTAGTACAAAAAGGCAATATGAAAAAGGGATTACAGCAGTGAATTGAAGTTTGGTTTGAGAGTAAGAAAGAGAGAATAGGGGTCCAGTGACTGTAGGAAAGGAAGAACCGAAGAAGACAAAAAAGAGGGAGGGTTGGGGAAAATGTTTTTAAAAAGCGAAAAAACCTAGTAACTTACTAACAAGACGACATAGTTTGATTTGTAAAGAAAGACGATGCTTTTTTTTTAAAGGTTGGCTTGAGGCTCGATCAATTTGAGCCTAGTTTATTGACCTCGGGTGGGCTTGGGCCTAAATTTCATCCCTAGAGTTAATGTCTACTATATTTTGAGTTAATTCATGTTAAATTTTCACCATTAGCTATTGATTCAATTAATGACATTTGTAAACTATTTTACAAAGTGTCATTCCACCTTAGTTAAAGTTTTCTCAAATCATATATTGATTACTCAACTATCTTTATATAGTTCATGTTACATCCAGTGACTACCGAATGAGTTATCTTTAAGTAAAACATGTCATAAGTAGTATCAAAACATTGCAATCTTTATCTAAGATAACTTTGGAGATCTTAAGTCAAAAGATCACTTATATAATCATCACAATAAAATTTTTCATAGACGTACCAGTAATATTCTAAATAGATTTATTATATGAGGTCATTTTAGTAAACTTCGTCTCTAATAAGCACCCATATGTTTGTTTTAGTATCTCCATACTTTAGCCTATGAGATCAACTACTTCATTCATTAGAAAAATGTACCATGTTCTAGTCCTTTTATGTTCTATTAATGTCCAATCTCAATAAAACTATGACTAAGAATAAATTTAGGATAATAAATAAATGAAATATAAATTTCATCATAATTTCATTTATAATATATATCTATCTTATAGACTTTATCTTAGACATCTAAATATGTATAATATAAAAATTCTTTTAAATAATTATCACTAAATTACAGCAAACCAATTAGCTGTAGGATATAAAACCTATAGCTTTATCTATTGACTTTTGGAGTGGTTTTCTGCAAGCGTAGTTTTTGCCTAGCTCTTAATGCAATAAGTTCAATCAAACCACTTAAGAATGGCTCTCTGTGTTAGGATTAATTGTATTCTTCTATTAGTTGAATTAACTTGGTGTTGTGTTTGCAGGGAAGTTTACATATTTTTAATACCCTAAAGGGTTATCTTCGTGGTCTACAAAACAATGTCTTCTCTTTCTTCAGGTATTAGTAATGTTGGGAGATAAAAAAACACATCTCTATGAAATGAACCAAATAGAAACAACAAAACACTCTTGAATTTTAACCAATAAATTAGAACAAGAATAAGAAACTTAATAAGGAACCAAACACTAAGATTTATGTGAAAAACCATCTAGTATAGAGGGAAAAAATACAGGCCAAACCGACAAGAAAATCCCTTAAAATTAAATAAGATTTACAAATTTTAATATCTCATTCTACAATTACAAGTTGTCTCACAAAGTTTCATGATTGAATCCAAAGTTGATATGTGAAACAACAAACTCTTAAACTAATTCTAAAAACAAACAAAAAAGGGTTCAGAATACTACATTATTTGCTCTTTTTGTGTTTTTACTCACTTTTTGGTGTTGTGGCCGCTCACACATGTAAAACCTACATATCTTCTTTTTTATATCACAAAATAGGTTTTTTTTTACATTATACATGGTCACATACATGACTGTGTATCTGATCGTATCTCTTTAGCACCATCACATTTGCAGATGTACAAGGTCACAGAGAGCTACACGATTGTCACACATGACCTTATAAGTCATGAACACAAGCATGTACATGATCGTGTATGTCTTCACCATTCATGTCTTTCTTCACACAGTTGCTGTTGGGACCGAAACCCAACCGCTTAACCAAACCATGACACCTATAACTGTTCTTCATTTTCTTGCTCTGAAAATCATGAAATGTGAGCGTGCACATTACCTTGAAGGGTTCTTTCATTAAACCCTCATTAGCCATCATATTTATTGTTAGTATTATTATTTTCATAACATCCCAAAAATTTACTCACAATTTGTTCCATGGCGTACCCATACAAATCGGTCACTATGCTTGAACTCAATTCCCCTACTTGCGAACAGAATTTGAAAGTCTTCAAATCATAATTTCAATTTGATTTTTTCATAGAAATTATAGCTCTATGTCTTTATTTTGCTTTAAAGAAAGAAACACTTCAATTGGAGATTTATAGCTCAAGATATGCTTAAAAAGCCCAAGTCTGTTCAAACCCTAATCATGCTCTCCTAACCGACCTCTTACTTGTTCTAATGCAAACTTTCCCAAATCAACTCCAAATGATATAAATTTTTATGGAGAGGTACATACATGTCTTAGTAATCTATTTCTTCAAGAATCACTTCAATTGTAGGTCCGATGAGGGAGTTATGTTCAAGAGAATAGACCATGTTCATACCTTAAATCGATTTGAACATCCCTTGGCGCGATCGACATAACCTTCACTGTATAGGTCGGATGGCTTTCTTTTTTGAACCATTAGAAAGTAGACTTCAAGAGCTAAAACTTTCATGAAGACCAAAAATCCTGATTCGGCCTCCAAAAGTGTCAATTATTGCAATCGTTCCCGTGCAAGTCCGTTAAACGGATATGCATGTCCGTTTAATGGACATGTATTGGGTAAACTGCACCATTTCACCCGAGAAAGTCTGTTAAACGGACTTCCATATCCATTTAACGGACATGGGCGATGAAAGGGGTCCTTTTTGACCCAAGAAGGTCCGTTAAACGGACTCTAAGTCCATTAAACGGACATGGGACTTCCCCAAAGTCCTCCAAACCCACTTTCAAGCTTCCTACAACCATCCTAACATCATATACACTTATAATCTTCCTAATTTCACTTCTTATCATGCAAAATCACTTCATAACAATTCAAACATCAAGTTTATTGCATCAAACTCTCAATTATTGATCCATTTAAATCATCAAAATTACAATTCTCATCAATTACCCTATCTATCATCAAAGCCATCACATACACACCATATACAACACCCTAACTTGGAACAACCATATCTCTTGATTCCGATGTCCAAAAATTACAAACTTTATAGCATCGGAAAGCTATAAAGGTCATCTACAACTTCTAAGAAGACAATTTTGGCTAATTCCATCTCAAACATTCTAGATTTTCCCTGGAAGTCACAAACATCTTATCCTTGTTAAAACTTCCAAAACCTTCCTAATTTTACTTCCTCAATTACAACATTATTCTTATCCATTCAAATACCAATTGGGGTTCATCAATTTATCAACTTCAATTTATTGAAAACATCTCATGATCATCCTCATATCATTCCTATCTTTCTTTTCCATAATATCTCACAAATGTGTGTATATATATACACACATTTATACCCACCATTAATATCTAACATTCATCATAGTCATCCATATACCAATTTACATTACAAATCCATACACAAATCTATATTTCATCATCACCATACACAATTCCACATTTCATTAACATCATATATAAGAGTTTACAAACTACAATGGCATTTTCAAGCCACAATACAATCTCAATATCATATCCAATATACAAAACATGCACAACCCGATAATTCTCAAAATACTTTTAAAACCTCGTTTTACATCAATAATTCCAAAACACAACAAAACATGCAAATCCGGAGAAATGTCTTGACTTTCACTCTATTTCCTGCTTATCACCTGAGGATGGGGAAAGAGGAGGGGGTGAGCTTGAAAGCTCTATGGGTAACATGCTTATAATAAATAACAAGCAAAAACCTTTCCAAAAAGTTCATTGTTATAAACATACTTCTTGAATCATAAAACTCATTTTTCTCAAAATTCTTGTAAAGTAATCAAAATCATAAACAACACAATTCATGCATTTTTCAACTTGTTCATAGATCATGAATGCATCAAAACTTGT
>JANITX010000006.1:5992356-6005098 GCA_027564395.1 Erythroxylum ulei
ATTCTCTTGTCCATCTCTGACCATGTTTTAAGAGACCCTCTAGGTTGTTCAGTTTTTGGGGAAGCGAAACTGTCGAAGGACATCCAAGATTCATCAAATAGCGCTAATGCCACAGAAACATCATTCGGCCCTGTTGGCGGTGAAGAAACAACGGCAGGGCGTTGCGATGGCAGTGTTGTTGGCTCCTTGCTCATGAAATCACAGAAAGGAATTTCATAGTCATTGGTATTTCCGATGTTCACTTCCGAATACTTCCTCTTCTGATTAGCTGTGATTTGAATGGACTCCATTATTCTTCCTGTTGCAGACTTATTCATAAAAGAGCACAGATTGATGTACATACTGTATTGTTACGTGGGTAATACAGATTAGCTCATTATATAGAGGCGAGTTACCAACATTGTGCTAAGGATAATAAACCATTCCTAAGATGGATAGGAGTTAAAAAATATTAGCTTCAAAGTAGGAAAACAATTAATGAACTAAGATTCCTAACAGGAGTAGGATTAAAATAAGAATAATAAAACTATTCTTAATATGGATAGGAGTTTTAAAAAATTAGTTTCAAAATAGGAAATCGATTAATAAATTATTCTTGATATGAATAGGAGTCTAAAAAATTTAGTTTCAAAATAGGAAAACAACAAAAAAAGAACTTCATCTTGAATAATATTCAGAAAAGGAAACCAGAGTTTTACTCTCTTTATCCTTATCCTTGTGCCACCTTCCAATCCATAAAAGATTCGTCTGCTGTTTTATTTTTGAAACAATAATTTTGATATGATCATCATCAGCTGCCATGTTTTTAATGAGTCGTATGGTTTCTCTTTGGGCATCAAGATCAGAGAGCCATAAAGTCTTGGTTGAGTCATTACTAGCATGGTCCCAAAACTCACCTCCCAGTGCATTCCGAAGTTTACAGAGTTGCTGCAGACTGATAAAACGGTATAACTATTGTAAAATAAACAGGTTGTTTGGGTTCTAAGAGGAATGACTTACTTTCAGAAGTTCTTGAGATTAGTTTGTACTAAGACACATACTATATTTATATTAGATATATACATTATGTCGAAATATGTAAAGTATTTGTTGTACAATGAATTTGTTAGAAAGGAATTTTCCAGAAATAAAATTTTCCTTCTCTTATCCTCTTCTTCACTCTTCTCCAACTTGATTCAACAAGATTGACTTAGAAAGGGCTAAGGTATGGTTATTCAAGTGTGATCAGTTCTTCACTCTCAATCATAAACCTGAACATCTTAAGGTAACATAGCAACAATGCATCTAGAAGAACAAGCTTAAACATGGTACAAGCTATATTAAAAAAACTGAACCATAGAAGGACCTGTTGAACAGGATGAGTTTGCGGCTGCACTAAAACATTTCTAATTATTAAAGAGATCTTTAAGGACCCCATTGGTGATTTGAAGGAGCTCAAGTTAGAAGGTTCAGTGCAAGAATATTGCGCTCTATTCAATCTAAACTCTAATAGCTTATCTCTACCCGAGAACTGTTTAGTGAGTTTCTTTTTGAAGGGATTGAAACAAGAGTTAGAGCTTGGGGTTAAGCTGTTCATCCCAATAACTCTTCAGCAGCAAGATTATTTCTTCGCGAGAAAAAAAGAAGCGATGGTCGTTACCAACTTGATCACACAAGTGGTAAGAGGAAACAATGTTAAATTGCTTTATGCAGCTGGATGGTTAATTCAATTCTCACCAACTTGAGGAACACCTTAGAGCACATTTATGATCAAAAGCCATGCGGTAACTGATGGATTGCTGCCAACTCCAAGCAATAACTTATCCAGGTTTCCTTAACCTCGACCAAATAAAAAATCTAGAGCAGTTAATACTTAATAGTAAATATTTTAATAAGAAGTGAGCTATTGGAGCTCTCATTTTCCTATCTCAATGCATCATCAAATCAATTAAAAGGATTCTTAGGACCTTTTAATGAAGTCACCCGAATGGCACTCAAGAAACTGCTAAAGTTAAATGGACTGATCTATGTTACCTGAAAGAAGAAGGTGGTCTCAATATCTTCTCCATCAAAATCACAAATCATGCACTGATTCTCAAGAGATTTTGGTGGATATTGGAGGACAAAAATCTCTTTGGGTTAAATGGTTGCTCTCTTACTTCCTCCAAGGTCAATGCATATGGGAAATCAAGAAAAGCACCTCATACTCTCATTTCCTTGATCAACTTCAGAAACTACGAGATGTGATCCAATAGGAGTTTACTTTCAAAATAGGCAATGGGAGATTGGTATCACTTTAGGACAGGGATAACTGAAACACTCTTCTCACCATTTGAGGACTCCAATGTCCTCACTACACACCATAATTTGCTCTTTCATACATGGTAATTTTTCGAACCTTCCCTGTGTTAGAAAACAAACTCTCCTTTCTTTTGGACATTTGGAAATCAACGTGTGTGGCTCCAAATAGTTGCTTAATAGCTAAGAATAGTAGGAAGTATCAAAGTGTTCATGGTAATTTGTTGTATTTAGAACACTTGTGGGGACACTTGTTATCCCCCTCATTTGTTACTTGTCCCACTTGTTATCCCCCTCATTTGTTACTTGTCCCTTGTCGGTTTAAGCATGCCTATATAAAGGCTAGTCTCATCTCTTGTACTTTAGGTGAATGAAGAAAGAAACAAAAGAGTGCAGTAGCATATTGTGAACAAGGAGTGTGCAACGTGAGGAAGAAAGAACAAGAGCCGTAGCTCTTGCAAAAAGAGGAAAATCTTTTTTTTGAATATTTTTCAGATTTCTTTGGAGCCCATCAAGCTTTTAACAAGTGGTATCAGAGCCTGATTCGTTTGTTCGTGAATTGGTGAAGCAATGACTAACTTGATCCAGCCTAAAGTTCCAAAATTGACAAAGACAAATTATGAGAATTGGAACATCCAGATGAGAGTGATGCTTGGTTCTCATGATTTATGGGATATTGTTGATGATGGATATACTGAGCCCGTAGATGCAGCTGCCGAAGCAGCCTTATCAGACGCCAAGAAAAAGACATTAAAAGAAAATTGAAAGAAAGATAAGAAGGCGTTGTTCTTTATCTTTCAAGGTGTTGATGATGAAGTAAATCACACGTTAATATAGACTTAATATTTAATATACAAAATGCACAAGAAGGGAGGGTTGAATTGTGTATCCCTTTTTAAAAAGTCCCCTTTCTAAGAAAAACTTCTTTTGAAAACTTGCTCTTTCAGAACTATTGAATAAACGTTTCACGAAGTATTGCAATTCGCTTCTAAGTACTTATATAAAACAATAAAAGTAAAAGTTTAGAGTTGAGAGTAAGAATCGACACAGCAGATTTATACTGTTTCACCCCAAACCGTGGGCTATGTCCAGTCCTCAAAATCTTTTCTGAGAGTTCACTAAACTTCTCAAAAAATACAAGTATTCTTTTAGCTAAGCCTCTTCAGGTCTCTTACAGCAAGTATTCTTTTTACACTTAGCCTCTTCAGGCTATCTGCTTTTCTTCTTTCAACTGAAAGATGTTTCAAGCTTTGTTACAGATAAGAATAGCTCTAAATTTAGCACAATAAGATTTCTAGCTTTTGAATTTCACTAACTCTTTCGAAAATCTCTAACTTCTGCAGTCTTCAACTCCGACTCGTATTTATAGCCTTCGTCTTTAATCGCTTCTTGATAACTGCTTCTTTCTTCTTGTTTCTTGATCCTCGAAGAATCAGTTATTCGGTTGAGTCCTGTAACTAACTCAAAATGATTAGTCATCTGACGTGGTTTCGGATCTTTCGTCTCAGTTTCTTCTGTCTCATATTTCTATCGTCTCATTTTCGGGTTTGGCTTCCATCTCATATTGTTCCCTCTAATGTTTTGCTTTCCGCTGCCGCCTCATTTTCGTCTTTCGTCTCATATTCGCTTCCGTCTCATTTTGTCTTCCGTCTCATATTCGCTTCCGTCTCATATTTGTCTTCCGTCTCATATTCACTTGCATCTCATATTTGGCTTCTATCTAATATTCACTTCCATCTCATATTTGCCTTCCGTTTTATATTCGCTTCCGTCTCATATTTGTCTTCCATCTCATATTAGCTTCCATCTCATATTTGCTTTGCTTCTGTCTCACTTTCTTTCGTCTCATTATTGTATCTGCTTCGTCTCATTATTTGGTCTTCATCAAAATCATTAAATGTAAAGTCATTTTGACTTAACATAAATAAGGATCAAAAGTCTCAAAAATAGTGTTGGACATACATAACAATCTCCCCCTCTAGCCCGAATATGGAGAAGACATATTAAGCTTCAACAGTTACTTGAGATACATCCTGACAAGCTTACTACAAAGCTCATGCTTATTTCTGAGAATTGCTTTAACCAACATATCATCACCTTTCATATCTATATGAATCTTTTTTAATATCAATTATTGCTCTTCAATCACGAACCTCAAGCAATGATATCTTTCATCTATGTCTTTTGTGATAAAATGATACATAATATCTTTGGACAAGTCAATATCACTTTGTTTATCACCAAACACTACATGGTCTTCTTACTTTATATCTATCTCTTGAAGGAACCTTTTTAGCTAGAGCATCTCCTTACAAGCTTCTGTTGCAGCTACATACTCTGATTCAATTGTAGATAAAGATACATACTTTTATAGCTTGGATTGTCATGAAATGGCTCTCCCTATGAACTTCAACAGGTTACATGAAGTGGATTTTCTTTTATTAAGATCTCCAACCATATCTGCCTCCATATAACCTTTTAAAATTGGCTTACCATCACCAAAACACAAACTCCACTTTAAAGTCCCTCTCAAGTATCTCAAAATTCATTTCACTACTTCTTATTGAACCTTCCCTAGATTTGATAAGAATCTAGTCACTAACTTAACAATCTGTGCAATATTTGATTTTACACAAACCATTGAATATATCAAAGATCCTACTACTAATGAGTATAGAGTAGAAGATATACCATCTTTCTCCTTTTCTGTTGAGAGACATGAATGTTTATTCAGCTTAAAGTGAGGCTCTAGTGGTATGATAATTAGCTTGGCATGCTTCATATTAAACCTTTTTAACTCCTATTCAATATACCTTTCCTATGACAACCACAGTTTCCTATTCTTTCTATCTTGAGTTATCTCCATGCCTAAAATCTACTTTCCATTTCCCAAAATTTACATATCAAAAGATTTAGACAAATTCAACATTAATTTTTTGATTCTTGTAACATCATGGCCCATAATTAGTATATCATCAGCATATAGAAGAATAATAATAAATTTCTTACTTGTAAACTTTATAAACTAGACACAAGCATCAACATAAGCTCGTAACCATGATCTGTCATATAAGAATCAAACTTTTGATACTACTACGTTGAAGCTTGTTTTAACCCATATAGGCTTTTGTTCGACTTGCAGATCAAGTTCTCCTTACCTTTAGCTTTCAAACCTTCTTGTTGCTACATTTATATCTCCTTTTCCAAATCTCCATATAAGAAAGCAGTTTTGACATTCAACTGCTCAAGTTCAAAATCCAAGCAGGCACTTAAACTCAATAATGTTTAAATTGAGGTCATTTTAACCATTGGTGAGAAGATATCATTAAAATTATTGCCCTTCTTTTGACCGACACCTTTCACCATAAGCATTATACTTCACTAGGTTGTTACCATCTTTCTTTATCTTAAAAACCCATTTGTTCTGTAGTTTTTTTTTTTCCTTTGAAAGCTTCACAAGCTCATATTTATCATTCTTCTTCAAATAGTTCATCTCTTCCTTCGTAATTATGAGCCAAAGATCTTTATGATCACAAGATGCAATTTGTTGCATATTCTTAAACTTCCCTTTAGTAGTAACTAAAAAATAATCTAAACTCATATATTTTGTAAAAGGCCTTTTCTACCTTGTCAATCCTTTAAAGTTGTATATCACTAACAAGTAGATTCAGTTGCCCCCTACTCATCATCCTTGATAATTTTATCTTCAGCACTGTCTGGATATGGTTCATATAGCTCATCAATATTAGGTTGTACTTGATCATCATCAATATGTGTTTGGCCACACACTTCTTTGCCTTCACCTATGGACTGCTAAATAGTAGGAGAAATTGGAGAAAAGTAAACTACAACATAAGATGAGCTATTTTGAGTAATTTTATCTCATCTAAAACAATTAACTCTTTTCTCATGCTCTTAGAATACCACGTCCCTAATCCTAACCACTTTTTGCTTCTCTAGGTTATAGAGTTTGAAGCCAAACTGTTCATCACCATAGCCAACAAAGATGCAAGGTATTGATTTTGAGTCAAACTTCTGTCTTTGATCCTTGGGCATATATCTAAATACCTTGTAGCTAAAAACTCTTAGATGATGATAGATAAGATCTCTATTACTTCATTCTTTCTCAAAAATCTCAAAATCCAATTAAACTGAGGGAGCTCATTTGATCAAATAGATTGTAGTTTGAATTGCTTCACCCCTAAAATGTTAGCAACTTAGACATTCTGAGCATACAACGAACCTTCTCCATAATTTTTATGTTCATCCTGTCAGCAATACCATATGTTATGGAGTAATAAGTTCAATTTTCTTATGTCTAATTTCATGTGTTATACAATATTCTTCAAACAACTTGGAAGTATACTCTCCTTCATTACCTGTTCGTATGTATTTTAACTTTCTCTCAACTTCCCTTTCTACCATTACATAAAACTTCTGGAAAGTTAAAAATACTTAAATCTTGTCTTTTAACATATATACCTGAGACTTCCTTTAAGCATCATCAATGAATTTAATAAAGTATTTGTTACATCCTAGTGACCCCTCCTTAATTAGGTCACAAACATCTGAATGCACCAACTTCAATCTCTTTATCTTCCTTATGGATCTTCTCTTAAAAAAGACTTTACGTTGCTTTCTAGTCAAACAATGATAATAAGGATTAAGCAGTAGTGTATTCTTAATTAGGATAAGGGATTTACTAGAAAACAACTTTTATCCCTTCTCACTAATGTGCCCCAATCGTCAATGTCACAGATTCGGAGGAGTTTCCTCTTTAACTATGTATGCTTCTCCACCAATATATACACAACTTTAAGTGTGTCTTATACAATATGCAATATAACTTTCCTCAAGCAACAGTCATTGCTTCCTTGGACAGTTTTCACTTCCTATACCTAAAAACGGGCTTGAATCCTTCTCAATCTAACATATTCTTCAATAATATATTTAACCTTAAATTAGGGATGTGTTATACGTCTCTCAAGGTTAATAAGAATCCAACATTTGTTTGAACTCAGATATCACCCATATTAATAATTTTGGTGAAACTTTGATTACCCATCTTTATGCTCCCAAAGTCTCTACTCTTATAGTTTAAGAAGTGCTCCACTTTTGGAACAAAATGATATGCAGCTCCCATGTTAATCAACTACTTAGAACCACGAATTACTGACATAGAGACATTAACTTGTCACATAAACTAAGGACACTCCATCATCCGTGCTTAAAATTTTTGTAGTTATATTCTTATCATCTCCACAATCTAATGATCTTCCTTTTTCTGATCCATCTTCTACTTGTAGCATAACCTTTTAACATGCCCTGGCTTTTTAAAATAGTGCCATGTCTTCACGTCTTTGTCATCTCTAGACTTCTTTCGATTATTAGAC
Source organism: Erythroxylum ulei (assembly GCA_027564395.1). NCBI lineage: Eukaryota > Viridiplantae > Streptophyta > Magnoliopsida > Malpighiales > Erythroxylaceae > Erythroxylum > Erythroxylum ulei. The sequence continues at coordinate 6,000,027 of JANITX010000006.1, forward strand.
TTGCCATAACCTTTGGAACCCTTACTCGTGCTCCTTCCCCTACTTTCTACCATGAAAACCTCATATTGTCAACTCCAATCCCTTTTCTTCTGATTTCTTTAGTGAACACATTCTCTTTGATTACATCCAAAGTAAGAACAGCTTTAGGAGCTGAATGCTTATTTTTCACCACCAGCATCTCCAAACTATCTAATAGCGAACTTAATAAGAACAAGACTTGAAGCTCGTCATCAAGAATGATCTTCATTATTATAAGCTTGTTAATTATATTATAAAAATCAATTAGAAGCTCCAACACAGATTTTCCAATTTTTAACTTCAAGTTTACAAGACTTTTAATCAAAGAGGCCTTATTATGGGTAATATCCTTTTATAGAGTCCTTCTAGCTTTTTTTTATAGCTCAAATGGATCCATTTTGTGAGACACATGGTTAAATATAATGATATCAATCCATTGTCAAATCATGCCTAGATTTTTCTGATTCATCTTCTCCTATTCTCTATCTGACCACTTTTCAAGTTTTAAAGGAATATCATCATTCACACTTTTTCCCAAATCAATAGGATCAAAGAGATCTTTGCAATATAAAAGGTCCTCTATTATAGGCCTCCAAATAGAGTAGTTTGTTGATGTCAACTTAATCATAGAGCTATTTCCACTTTCCATTACGATAATTTTGATGCCACTTGTTGGGAGACAAAAACCATAACTCTTTAAAATCAACCAAAGAGTAATAAAAAAGAAATTACAACTTCAAAATGATAGAAATAGCTTAATGGTAACTTGGCGTCGATATTCTCGTTAAACTGGCGTCAAAAAACTAGCCCTCCATGTCTAGTTTTATGCTCCAATAGTGGCTCATATTTTCTATTTAATGTGACAGAATCACGGTACCTCCCCTCCCTTTTACTGTTCACAATGGGACAAATAAATTGTTGAGTTTAATGGTCCATGCTACTGCCCTCTCTCACGATTGCACCAGCTTCAAATCTCCAACAATTCCAACGTTTTTTACGCCACAGTGTTGATTTATTTCTCCAGCAACAGTCCCATGTTTAGCTTGCATGCTCCTCCTCTTTTCTACGTCGACTCCAAGCCACCAGCCTTCCAACGTCTCCAACAGCTCCAACGTTTTAGTGTTTCATTCTTCTATCTCCATATGCTGCCACTGTACCATATGATAGGAAAAATAAAACATCTCCTCATTTCAAAAGCCCTCTCCCCTTTCAGTGCAGCAGTGTAAACTGTGTTGGTTAAACGAAACATATGTTGCGTTCAACACTGCCTTAACGCAGTAGCGTATGCTGCATTGCGTTGCTATTACTGCATGAAACGCAGCGCACAAATCAAGTTTTCATTTCATTTTTTTTTTGCCTTTTACTTGGTAAAAAATTGTGCTCTAATTTACTTTAGAAAATCTTATCATTTTAGTCTAAAAAATGTATCAACATATCCAACCTAGTAGCCAACATAAATTAAGCATTTTATCTAAAAAAAATAGGATTGAAATCACATGTAATTATATAGGAAAATATAAGATAATTCAATCCTATCAATATACCGTTGGAAAGTTAAAAGAATGAGCTACATCTCTCAAGAAGGCAAATTTGTCAAAATCTATCTAGATCAATCCCGAATTTCCCCTAAAGTCTGAACACAAATTTTTTATTCATCCATCAATGTACTACACCTAGTTCTCAACTTCATGAAATCTTGAGACTCTTAGAGACTAAATTGAAATTAGATGTCCTCATAAGAAACGTATCCATATTTCTCTAGTTTAATCTAAATGAAGAATCATCTCATTTAGATAACTAGAGAAAAGGTTAAGGCTAATAGACCGAAGCATAGTCAGTGAACATGTTGGCACCCCGCCCTTTCAAGTCACATTCCCGACGTCCTACGTGACATCTAGGCGTGAATCCTACAAGAGTGGCGTGCCTACACCAAGTCAAACTTCAAAAATGAACTCATCTCACTTACTTCCGAACAGATTTTTGGGATAGCTCAACAAGGAATTTCAATAAGACTTCTTCAGAACATTTGTTCCCCATTGTCTAAGTCTCCAACGACACCAAAAATGCTCAATTTGGTTTAGAAATAAAGAAGTTATGGCCAAAACACTTTTGGGCCAAAATTAAACCGAGACTAAATACTACACCCGAATTCACTCTAGAAATTGAAAGTCTTAGGGCCTAAATTGAAATTTGATTCCTTAATATAAGTTGTAGCTCCATGTCTCTAGTTTTTTTAGAAATAAGAATCAACTTAATTGGAGCACTACAGATCAAGATATATCTAAAATACTGAAGCCTGTTCAGAAACATATCCAACTCATACTCTTTTAACCGATCCTCTCACTTTGATTCAATCCGTATTTTTCAAATTAATATCAAAAGCTGTAAATTTTTATGGAGAGTTATAGGAATGTCTTAGGAATCCAACGCTTCAAAAATCAGGTCAATCAGAGGTCAGACGAAAAAGTGATGGCTAAAAGAGTGGAGAGAGTTCGAGTCAGGGGAGGAAAAAAAAAATCAGTCGCGTCGCACTCGCGACAGGGTACACGCACGAGGCGTGCGCGTGCTTGACCTCGCAACGCCAACGTATGAGGCACGCCTGAGAGGTCGCGTGCTCACCCTAGCGACGTGTCGCGACAGTGAGACACGCGCGAGGCCTGCCTTCCGGGATTTTCTTCTTCCGGTATCCCAACTTCCACAATTCATAACTTTTGACCCAAAACTCCAAAATTCACAAATTTGATATCAATGGAAAGCTAAAAGAAAGCTCTATAACTTCCATGAAGGACTTAAAAACAATTTCGGTTTCAAAAAGGGTCAAAAGTCCACAAAAAAAGTGACTGTCTGACATTTTCATCCCAAACAGCATCCTAAATTCTAAAAATCACATCTTTCTACTCCATCGTCCAAAAATTTCATACTTTATATCAACGGAAAGCTAAAAAGCTAATCTATAACTTTCAAGAAGGCAACTTCATCCAATTCAGCCTAGATCAATACAATATTTCCCTCCAATCCAGAACACAAATTCTCACCCTTATGAAAAAAACTTGAAAATGCAAATTACAAAGTTTGGAAATATCATCGACAAAACACAAACATACTTCATTAACATCAAAACATAAGAGTTTTTACAAAGCCTTAGTGGGAATTTTCAGCCACAATACATCAATATCTCAAAATGCCAAAATACAAAAAGTTACATGAATAGTAATTTACTCAAAATGAAATTAAAGCCTTATAGTTACAATTCTAGCTTAAAACACAAAAGATGCAAATTTTGGAGTGATGCCTTGATTCTCTTTCACTCGATCCCTAGCTCGTCACCTGGAGAGGGGAAGGAATGGGGGTGAGCTTAAAGCTCGTGGGTAGCAGTTTTATAATCGGTAATAAGCAAAACAATTTAAAGCTCGTGGGTAGCAATTTCATAACCATTTCTCAACTCATTTAAATGCAACAAATACAACAATTGCGAAGCAATAGAATTTCATCCCCAAAATTTACACACAACGACATGTGGCAGTTTCTCAATCATTTAAAGGACAATAAATGCACATTTCTAAGGTAGTTGAAAAATCATTAAATTACATTTATTTGAATGACATTTATGGCTTATTAACTCAACTATAAAAATGAAACCCACCTTAATTTCCTTGCTTCTTAGATTTGCTTACGGATGTCTTTCCTCTTGCTCCTCTTGCCTCTCTTGATCCCCTCCTTGATTTCCTTCATCAATAATAAAATTCTCATTCAATAGGAATTTAAAATTAAGAACCCATGAAGCACATTCACTGAAATTGACTCTAGATTGCTAAAACCCATGTATCTCCTAAACTTCATAAACCAAAACCCCTCACATATACCCAAGTATAAAAATCAAACTTACCATGAATCTTCACCAATTTGTGAGATTATTGGCTCTAAAGAAAGCTCTTCTCTTCCTCTTTCTTTTTCCCTTCTTGAGTAACCTTAAACTCTCTTTAAGACTAAGAAAAGATGAAACCTAGTCCAAAACTCTATTCCTTTCTCAACTTCACAAAAACCTCTCTTTCTCACTTTTTCAATTTTGTATAACACTTCTTCTTTCACCTATTCACGTTTTTCTTCTTCTCCAGCCCAAAACTATTGTTAATGAACATTTTATATTAATTTTTGATACATAATTTGCTAAACTCTTATCCATTTAATATTTAAATTTCACTGATTAAGAGCTGCTTGTTTTAAATTTTAGGCACTTATTGAATTTGGATCATGAGAGCAAAAAAAAGATAAAAAATTGGGAGCTCTTTACACCTAAACAAAATACGACAGTTTGGCTTTAAAAAAACAATTAATTAAAAATGGACGAAGCTAGCTAGTTGGCAGTGGAGGAGAGAAGCTTCTAACATGCTTAGAAGACTATGGGAGCTTAAAATGTTGAAGAGAGGAAATAAAAAGGCAAAGAAAGGCAGTTGGCAGAAAAAGGAAAAAAAAACAAAGTAGCTTGCGGTGGAAACCATATTAAAAAAATGAAGACATGAAGAAAAGGACCTAAGCATGAGTTTTCGTGGAGGATGTTAAATGGAGAGGAAACAAAAGAATCAAGGGTGGCAGCATACATGAAGAAAGATTAAGCTTGGCGTGAACAACAAACAGTGCTGGTACATGAAAAGGAATGGAAAAACACATTAGTGAAGGGAGAAAAAAGACGTTGACCTGGGTGGAAAAAAATAACGTGGCTGCTTGTGAAGAAATCGTGAGGTACTTGAGATGAAAAACAAATCACGCAAGTAGCTGGTGGAAAAACGTTAAAACACATATAGCTATGTTACGGGGGCCAGGGAGTATAGAAGTCAGCTGGTGGAAACCAAGGCAGTGCGAAAGGTGGACAAAATCTCTCCTAAAATCACGAAGAAAGCAGCTAGCAACAGGTTGAAGTAGCTCTACTCCATCATTTCTGGATACTACATTTGACACAAGTTAGCTGAACATACAATATAGCATCCCGTTACCCATGTTAGGGCTAGAATTGTAAATTGTGAGATTTTGATGAGAAATTAGGATTTTTGCACATC
>JANITX010000006.1:6200335-6213674 GCA_027564395.1 Erythroxylum ulei
CCAAACTTATTCAACGCTTTGGCCATGTAAAGTCCTAGAGCTTCAGGATTTGAGTCCCCTGATTCCATGTAGTTGGCAAAAGGGGATAGTCTTATTCCAACTTTATCTGCTCCTATCTCATCAGCCACAGCTTCTACTATTTCTAAGGCGAACCGACAGCGATTCTCCAGTGATCCACCATATTGATCTGTTCGGTCATTCACTTGGTCTTTCAAAAACTGGTCAATTAAGTAGCCATGCGCACCATGAATCTCAACTCCATCAAAGCCTATGGCCAAAAGAATGATATTAGCACATCATGTATTATGTTATACTTACATGCACTTAACAGATTTGTTTTTGAGATTGTTCTTTTGTTAACTATGTTAGAGAGTCGTACCAGCCTCCATAGCATGCCTGGCGGCTGTTCTAAAGTCGTTGACTATTAGAGGAATTTCTTCTGTTCTGAGCCGCCTTGGAGGTGTGAACTCAACAACTTGGATTTCATTTTCTCCGATTTCTGGGCTCAGCGGCTTGTCTGTACTGGAGATTGGAGCCTGTCCATTTGGCTGGAAACCTGTTAAAACACATTTGCAAGTTAGCTGGAACCCAGTACAACCGAAGCCTAAAAATGCTGCAAGTCAGTCACATTACTCTCAAGAATAATTGACCACAAGTAGGAGTTCTTGAAAATGATACATGACAGCGTTTTGATTAAACGTTGTATGATAATATTCTTCCAAAAAATTAAAAATGTTTTTGACAAAAAAAAAAAAAGCTTTTCCAGCACACTAGAGTTTAAAAGACTTCTCTCTCCCACCATCAAATAGGTTATGGTGAATGCAACCTCAGCATCATAACTTAGACCTGAAGAACTGTCCTTGGCAGGAATGCCAATACTTCAAAATCACAAGTAATTGAAGAAGGATGCAATATGCCCTAAAAGAAGGTTGGAAACTTCCAGGAGAATCATGCAAACTTTCTTCAGACTCATTATCAGTACTACAGTGTATTGTTGCCACCAATAACTAAAAGGTATCTTAAACCTTCCCCAACCCCCACCTAGAGAAAAATTCAACCAAGTTTTCATCAGGAATCCTGAAAAGATAATCACTTCGAGTTGTTCAAGGCACACCAATTGCATATTGAACTGCAGTTGTAATATATTCAGCCCTGATCTGAAACTGTACATCCTTCCGTTGTAGTGCTTCAATGTTCTTGAAGTAAGGCATTATATATTAAAAGTTACAATTCAAGCAATTCTTAATAGAAATTATTTCTATTTTCACGAATTTTCCAAGTAAATTAAATCGAACTACACGGTGAAAGATTGGCATTAGTTGTCAGCAAGAAGCTGCATGAGAAATGTGAAAAAAAAAAACTCACATTGATTGGAAACTCTTCCAACATGCCAAATTTGGCAAAAGAAGAAACCAGCTTTGGCATGAACAGCATCTACAATAGGCTTCCATGCCTGAACTTGCTCCTGGGTCCAAATACCAGGCGTGTCTGCATATCTATTATATGTGGAAGTAACAGAGGATATCATATATATATATATATATATATATAACTCAAAGATTAGGGTATCAAGGATTATACCAATATATAAAAATTTATTTTCAAAAGCGAGACATCGAAGTTGATCAGATAATTGGGTAGTGAAAGTTACCCTTGAGCAGTGTCAGAAACTCCTGTTGCTTCAGCTATGAGAAGGCCACCTTTAGTGGTTCTCTGAGAGTAATACAAGATAGCATGTGGCTGAGGAACATTGTTGTAAGATCTCTGTCTGGTCAAGGGTGGTAAAACAATTCTGAAAACAATCATTTATATAGTTAAACTAAATGCATTAGATTTAAAATTCTAGCATTATGGAGTCTACTAAATAAAAATATAATAGTAAAAGGTTAGATTGGTTGCCTTCTTCTGAATCTATTAAGCAAGTACATCTCAAATAACAACGAACTGAGTGACAGGTTAACCTATATAATTCTTAAAAACTGTTGAAAGGTACTTATAATAATCAAGAAAAGGCTGAAATTGAGATAAAATAACACAATCTCAGCCATCTTCTTAAGCTTTTAATTGCCCGACGCCGACATATTCGCTTGTTCCCAGTCTGGACTATCTCAGAATTTCCCACTGATGGATTCTACTGCTGTTAATTGTAGCAGATTGGGTCCATAGCAAATCCACAAACAAAAATAAATTGAAAAGAAAGATGAACAACACCAGACCTGTCAAATTAACTTCACAATAAAAACGGCTAAGAGAAAAAGTGACAAGTCGAGTGGGTCATCACCTGTGAGAGAGATGGAATTTTCCCATCTGGTAAGGAGTAAGAAGAGGAATAGTAGGAGATCGGGCTGAAATAGTCTCACTATTCTTGCTGCTGCTGCTGGAATTCTGCTGTACTTGGGTTTCCATGCCTTGGAATACCAAAAACAAAAAAAAAACCAAAACACCGAAACCCAAAGACACAAGCTTGAAAACGAATTAAATAACTATTCCCGGTATAGTTAAATACGAAACCCAAAAAAAAAAAAAAACCAAAACACCGAAACCCAAAGACACAAGCTTGAAAACGAATTAAATAACTATTCCCAGTATAGTTAAATACCAAATTCATCCAAGCGTGTATTCAAGAATGGTCCAGAAAATTGTTCTTTTTGCTTTGTTAAGCATGTTCCTACAGTTCCTACCAATAACCAACTATTGTTGACGTTGTTGTCGGAATGTTAAGATGGGAAATGGGCGAAACCTTTATCTGTCGTGTGGACGAGAGACACTTCTACACTTCTACGTACTGGGGAGAAAAGGAAACGAAAGAGACAAAACTGTACATGTGTTAGTAACGTAGCGTTTGGATAGTGTCCCTGTGTTAGTAACGTAGCGTTTGTGTCTCCAAGGAAAGTGGACAAGACAGAAAAATTTTGTCTTTGTGGATGTTTGCTTTTTGTCTTCGCGTCTCCGTTTCTTGCATCTGGAAGATAGGGATACAAATTTCTGTCCTCCCTAAAAAGGGAAGACAGGGACAAGTCGTCTCTGTCTCCAGCCACTATTTTTTACTATTATGTTTTATTATATAATTTGTATTTATTATTATTATTATTATTATTATTATATAATTTATATTTATTTTTACTCAAATTTATTATTATTATTATGATATAATTTGTATTTATTATTATTATTATTATTGTTATTATATAATTTGTATTTATTATTATTTAAATTTATTATTATTGTTATTATATAATTTGTATTTATTATTATTCAAATTTATTATTACAATTTATTCAAATTTATTATTATTATGTCTAATTATTATTATTATTATTATATAATTTGTATTTATTATTATTCAATTTTTTTATTATCATTATTATATAATTTGTATTTATTATTATTCAAATTTATTATTACAATCCATTCATAATAAAAGTATGAATGAATTACATATTTCTAATCATATTAAGGACCAGGGATATATTTGTCATTTGTACTATTTTTTCGTTCTGTTCCTTGCAACCAAACGCATTCTGTCCTTGAGACAGAAACAGTTTTCTCTATTCTGTCCACCATAATCAAACACCTCACTGTCCCTAATTTTTGTTCCGTTCTGTCTTCAGCTACCGGAGACAGCAACCATACGCAGCGTTAGGATTACAAATGCTCAATTTGTGAAGGAGACAATCAAATTGTTATTGCTCAAGAGCTTTTGTGAAAATATCTACAATTTAATTATGAGTATGAACACGATAAGAAACAATGTTGCCAGCTTATATATGATCTCAAACATAATAACAACTAACTTCAATATGCTTGGTGCGCTTGTAAAAAACAAGTCTTTTTTGCAATGTGTAAGGTGACTTGAATATCACAAAATAGTTGCATTGGTTAAGCATGAGCTACACCAAGAAATTTGAGCTAAGTCAATTCACAACTATTAGTTGTCATAGAACAATATTTTGTTTCAATAGAAGAACAAGATGGCCGAAAAAGAAATTGAACCCCAACATCTATAGTGGAATACAAGTTCAACTATAATGTTTTGGAGCTTTCAATTTGATTATCAACACTTACAAAATTTTTGAACTAGACCCATGAGGACGAAAATTTTAATAAATTTTACTCTCTATCATTTATATATCACGTCCTAGATGATGTGACATTTTTAAACTTTTTACATAATAGTGAGACCTACACTTAAGTTGATGTGGATTTTTAAGTTAAAAAATTCAAGTGAGTCCCATAAACACAAAAATCATTGTTTATCTCTATCTGAAACCCAAATTTGAAATTCCTAATTCTCAAAATTTCACCAAAATCTATAATTTTCTTAATTACTCATCTTTTTCTTAATTAGGAGGCGGAGGTAGTCGCCAAAAGTGACAATGATGCCAGAATAGGAAGCGTCTTCGGAAGGGAGGAACATGACGTTTATGGATGAATAAAGGTGGTCAAAGATTAGGCAATGTCTACGGTGAAATCGGAGGTGTCAAAAATGAAATGGACTAGCTTCACTTTGTTACTATAATCCTCGAGGAAGCTCCCAACGGGGAGGCCTGATTGTTTGTCATGGTGGATTGACCAAACAACAGTGTAGATGGGCCACTAAGCCGTGTAAGTATATATTCCTAGTTTTTCGTTTGGAAGAATTTTGCATTATTGCTATATCGTGTAGCTATATATTCCCATCCTTTTCTCTGAAGATGTTTACATTATCGCTCTACCTGCATGTTCTATAGAGGGTAGAAAGTAGAAACCCTTTAAAAAAAACCTCTATTGATTTATGTCTTGAATATCTTGAAACCAATTAAAAAACAGTACTCAACTACAAACTAAAATGACCTCTACAATATTATATTGTGCATGCAATGCAAAGGAAGGAATTAGAGAGTTTATAACTTTGTCAAAATAGATAAGATTCTGACTTATTTTTCATTATACAAAAACTTAAGCTCAAATTAATGTGCACCAATAAATGGTTTACAATTATAAGGTCTTAGGTTGAAATGACCGATTGGGTTGATTGGGAAATGTTTTAAGGAAATTTGAGTCATTAGGGATAATTAAGGATTCATATTCGAGATTCAGTTTTATGTTGTAGGACCATTTTTATTTTTTAAGTTAAAAAACCATGTTAACTTGTGTATAGGTCCCATCTAGGAGGTGACATTTAGCTTATAGACAATAAACTCCGTTAGCTCCTTCTCATAAGGTCTGTTTCGAATATTTTCTAGACGTTGATGTTCAAATTGAATGCTCCAAAACATCAAGGTTTAACTTGTATGCTACTATAAATGTTGGGGTTCAATTTGCTCATTTTTCCATTGCTTCTTTATCCTCCATGAGATAGGAGATTAACCTAAAAGGGTGGAATAACCAGTTGTTGACAAGTATGTCTCGTGGAGCTATTAACGAGGTGCTAAAATTCAACTTATTAACTGTTATTCTTTAGGTAATAAATATGGTTAAACTTAATTAGGATAAGTATTTTTTACATGATAATTTTTAATTATTATTCTATTAATATAGTAGAGAAATCTAATTTATATGCATTACATATACTTATGAATAAATATGGATCCTCTTACAATTCCAAACATTCTAGTTACCTTAACCATATAATGTTTTCTCTACTTTTCTACATAACCAACAAAATTAGTGTCAGATCACTTTGATCTTGAGGTACCTCTATGACCTTGAGTTTTTCCAAAAGCATGATCTCTTAAACACATAAAAAAGCTACGAGTTCTGAAACAATATTCACTACCGTTGCTCTAATTTTTTATGGAACAAATTATCAAGTATGGGCTATCAGATTGGAAGCCTATCTTAGAGATAACGATTTGTAGGAAACAAAGTTCCATCCTTGCCCATCAATCTAAATGCTACACATAAAAAATCATAAGGAAATGAAGCAGGAAAATTAAAAGCAAGAACAAGCCCATTTGTAGTCGTATCATCCATAGTTTTCACTAAAACATTGATTTTGAAAATAGCAAATGAAATTTGGCAGTTTTCAAAGCAAGAGTACGAAAGAAATGAAAGGGTAGTCAAAGGATGCAAGTGATGAATTTGATCTAAGAATCCGCAATGTAAAGGATGAAAGAAACAAAAGCAATCAAAGAGTATTGTGATAGACTCCATAGCATTGTTAACAAGGTAAGACTCCTTGGCGCTGAGCTTTATTTCAGAATGGTCTACAAAGTACTTGTCGTATGTCCTGGAAAATTCGAGGCTACAATCTCCTCGTGGGAAAACTTAAAATATCTTTCAAGCATTACTTTGGTGGAATTGTTGGACGCATTATAAATACAAGAGCAAAGGAGGCTTATGAGATTAAAAGGATCCGTGAATAGGTGTTTTGCTGGCTGAATTGCAAATATAAGAAAAGAAAAGAAAATTAACCTAGAAGTTTTTGTCACTACAAGAAAAGCAGGAGTTAGCGATGGAAAATTACCGACAGAAACTAAATTGTTGCAAATTATCGATGGAAAATCAATTTCCGTCAGTAACATTGTTGGGAAAATTTCATTTAGTAATGGTACTAACATTCGTCACTAAATATGAAGGGAAATCATCCCAGTAAAATTTGCGACAGAATTTAGTGACGGTGTAAAACACCCACTAGTAACACTACAAGAAAATTATTGATTGCTGATGAAAAATTACCGATGGAAACAATACCCGTCGATAAAGATGGATGGGACATTATCTCGCTCATTTTTGCGATGGAATATAGCGACGGAATAGGAACCACCGTCGGTAAAGGAGACGTGTACCAACGGAAGCGTATTCCGTAGGTAAAGCTGAAAGTTTAACATCGTCATTTGCTTCAACTACAACGTATTTAATAAAACGCAGTCGAAGCAGGGTGTACTGATCGAACTGGATTCTATCAGTAATCCTTCTGTCGGTAAATTTAAATGTAGATTGTGAATTTATTTGCCAAAAACGACAGGGTTTTGGTATTCAAAACCTAAACGATGAAACATCTTTGTTACCCTGTTACTCTCTTCTGTTTCTCCCTCTCCCACCATGTTACTCTCTTCTCTTTCTCTCTCCCCCACGGCTGAATGTCTGTCACACTACCTTTGTCTGGTCCCTCTTTCTGGTGGCCACCGTCGCCATCATATGCTGTGGTTTCAACGTTTCCAAACTCTGTCTCACGTTGTTTGTCTTCCTTTCTCTTTGTGTTCTTTTTCCCCCCTCTCTTTTCTGTTAAGTTTGGTGTTATGCTTGTACTTAATAGAAATGGCATATGAATTTTAACATAAATTTGGATAATGATCGAAATTGGAGTTGATAGTTTACAATATTATTTTTACTTTCTTCTCTTCAATTTTTCCTTTGGACTCCTTTGAAAACCGAACAAAATGGAAATCAGAAAAATCCATACCTAAAATCATGTTTGTGGGATTTGGTTAAAACACCAGTGTAATAAGTGACTCTTCGTAGGCATAGAGGAAAGGTAATGACTTTATTAAGAATGTTAGGTTATTGTATGATGTTACGTATTTTATTTGCACATGAATAGTAGCTGATATTTGAGTTTAACGTTAGGGAAGAGAAGAATTCGTAAGGTATAAGGCAATACTAATGATGGAAATGAATATTGAGAAACTAATCCTGAGGTGTAAAATGGCACTAATGATAGACATAAAAAATAGAGTATTTTCCAAGGCATAGGAGACATTGATGATGGATAAAGAAAAGGATAAGGACGTGAGAAGAGAAGAGGAAATTGTATATTGTACGAAGTTTTGTTAGACGTGATAATTATATTGTAATGTAATGAATCAAGAGTGAATAGTAAAGATATTACACATATAAAGTTAGTGGTACTTAGGAAGTAATCTACATCTTATAAGAGAACTCCAACTTTCAAATTCATGTACATTGAGTTCTTTAGAGGAAAATTTGGTTACAAAATGAGGTAATGTTATTATTATGGTTTGGTTTAATGATTGTTAATGGGCATGCTAGTGAATATTATAAAACCTTATTACTTTATTGGTTAAAATGTTATTACAGATCTACTAACAGTGAGGTTGTCAAGAATTTTAGATTTGGACTCATATTGAACAATTTCCTTACATGTTTTAGACCTAAGTGTCATATAAGTAATATGGAGGGTAATATTAACTTTATTTCTCCAAAACCTAATTTCTTATGTATATCTTATGCTATGAATATGTAATAGTTTGTTAGTAACTTTTCATCAATTTTGTTAGTAGAGAGTAAGGTTATTACAGTTTGTAATGTTAACATGTTTGGTTTTAAAGAAACTAATTAACAATTTCATAAAAGACTTGAATGGCATATTGTACTATGACTAGTTAGACATATTCTAAGTCTCGGATGAAAATATGCATAAATCCTTGTCCTTTATTGATTTCTCACATATTATTCCTAAATGTGTAAGAAATATTGGTAAGGACTTAGAAGTTGACAGTGATGAATGCATGATTAGCTTTATAAGTGTATTTTATCTATTTGTTTTGGCATTTTTGCATTTAAAAACAAATTTTGAAAATGAATTTACATTTAAAAATTTTATTCTCACAGTTTTTAATTTTTACACTTTAGAATGATCACTAATGGTATTATTTCATTTTCATAGAAATAATGTACATTACGATATTTAACTCTAATCACTAGGAGAATGGTGCTAAGAATAACTTATATAAAGTACTATCTCGAAGAAATATATTATCTACACTATATGCAATAATATAAAGATTATTGTGTTATGGATAATTTTATGAATTTTTTTTTTGGTATAGACACATATCCTACGAAGGTATTAGAATATTTTGGTGTGCAATGTGATGAAAAAGTTTCATGGTGCAAATTTTCTATCTAATATGCAAAATTATTTCTAAGTTAATGTAATAAGAATAATATGATGTTTATGTTATTTCAAATGCAAAATTGGTTTCCCCAATTATATACATTGTTAAATTATAGAGATTGACCAACATTTTGATTATGCTTATTGATTGATGACAATTAGTGAAGAATATGTGATTTACATATATTGTACATTATAATTTTAGTATAAAGATTAGCACCCAGAACATCAATTATGGTAGGTTCTTGTTTATATTTTGTATGAACTAGTAACTTTTAATATATTATTAATAACACACATGAGTTGTATTGGAAAAAGTTGATGGATATTTATAAGCAATTATATGAGCAACTGATGTCCAGTAATTTCACCTATACCTACATTTGGTAATGAAACAACTAAAAGCACGCAAACGAATTCAATTCCCAATCAATTTGTTCATTTTAAATTTTGGATTTGACTATTGTACATATACTTTGTAATTAGGTTAGTGAAATATTCAACTCTTAATTACAATTTTTATTGACTTATTCATTTTTTATGAATGTAGCTTACATAGATATAGCTATTTCATATAAAGTTGAGAATTGACTGGTTATATTAATTTTTGACAAAAGGAACCCTATGCCTCCCTTTTGGAATAAATTATAAATGTCAAATGTTGGATGCTTGAAATGTTTGCATTGTAGGAATAAAAGGGAATGAATAATATAGAAGTTTGAGGAGGAAATTTAAAATAAAAACAATAGCATTTAGTTATGAAAATTGTACACAGTTGAAAATTGTACATACGAAATCCTTTGAACTCCTTTGAAAACCAAACAAAATGGAAATTAGAAAAATCCATACCTAAAATCATGTTTGTGGGGTTTGGTTAAAACCCCAGTGTAATAAGTGACTCTTCATAGGCATGGAGGCATTATTTGTTGAGTATATTTGGAGATGATATTGGTAGATGATAGTTGATATGGGTTATACTCATTATTCATGGAGGCATTGATTGTTGTTGCTAATAGTACATTCAAATTCAAGATATGAAGACTTGAAATTTTGATCAAAACCATTATCGACAAAAAGAAAGTTGAACAAGTTAACTTGAAAGCTATAAGTCATTTATTTCGAAAAAGAAATCATTTAGTTAAAAAGATACAAAAGCATACAAAGCATTGCAAACTAGATATCTATTGAATCATGTTTTAATCTAGACCCTACAAAGTCCTATAACCAACAAACCTTTTTAGGTTAAATTGGTTTGGCCTATCCAACTATATATCAATTAAAGTATAAATAAAATGTACAAAGACTTTGATAAACAATAAGTGCTACATATACAAATATAAAAGGAGTTTTGAATATGTTAATTGATAAACCTAATAAGTTTTAGACAAGATTCAAAGATTTAATCAAGATCTTAAGGAATCTAGCTATAACTTTGTATAAGAAAGGAAATTATATGTAAAGGAAAGATTAAACATATTGTCTCATATATTTGATATGGTATTTAAATTTCTTACATGAGTTTAAGTTTGAGGTAATAAGTCTGATAGTGCTTCAGTGCAAAGTGTAAAGAGGTAATGGAAGAGGAGGTCTCCTTACCTTAACTTTTGGTACCTTAAAAAAGATTGGAAGGTTCTCCATTCACATGATGTTGAAGTAGTATTGACACATTTTTTCATCCAATGACTATAGTTGTTTAGTAATCCAAAATTTGTTATAACTTAAAATAGAAAGGTACAGCTTATAGTGTCAAATACTTTATGAAAATCAACTTTAATAGAGTAGCTTTTAGTAGATATCTTCTTATAATAATTCTTAAACAATTCTTGATTAATCAATATGCTATCACTAATACCCTTACTCTAAACACTTCTTGGCAAATAACTAATAAGAGAATTTAATAAGCTTTTAATTTGATAGCAAGAATTTAAAAATAATCTCATCAATTCCATTGCAAAAAGAGGATGGATTGAAAAACTAAGAAGTAAGGTAGATGTGAGTTTTGCATAGTTACTTTAACATAGCTTTAGTAACTAAATCTCTTCTTTTTACTGTGTTTATGATGAATGTATCCTTTATCAATAGCATATCATATTTTACTCTCACAGATATATGTGCTCCTATACCACCTGACCAATATAATCAAAGTGATCCAATCATATGCTTGCTTGATAACACTCTTCAATTTCTTTATGTATGGGATAGATTTGTAATTTTGTTGGCTAAGATCTTATTGATTATTGCTTGGTTGTAGGAACTCATTTGATGGTAGTATTTCTATTTTCAAGGAGATTGAAGAGAAGCTTCAATAGGTATTCATGTTTACATTCATTTCCTTTGCTTGTTGACAATGTCAACAATGATTTCCACATATTTTAATTGAAATTGTATCTGTTTCTATATTTTGCAGCATAGTCATTTTGCATCTTTTTACTTCATTGAAAAGTGAACTTTTATATACTTTTAATTTTTTAAAAGGGAAATGGCTGGATTTTCTTGCATGACATGGCGACGATCAAATGTTATAACTAGGACTTTTGAACATGAATTTATATCAATTTACGTACTGCTTTGAATTTCATTGTCTTCTTTACTTTATTTTGGTTATCTTATTTGGCCATCAGCTCAGTCTAGCTCCATCATCTTCTTTCTTTACGTGCTTCAGTGATTTCTTTTGCGTGTCAGTTGAGGTAAGTGAGTTTTGTTATTTACTAGGTTTTTTTGTACTTGGTTTAATTTGGGTATTTGTATGTGGTTTGAACCTTTGAATCAAATTTCCTGCATTTTTAATGTTAATGGCCTGCACCAACCGAAACTTTTTTATGGTATGAACTTCAGTTTATCAATGAATTAATATAGGAAGGTTTTGACTTATAGTTCCAAATATCTTAATTTGGTTAATTGGTTATTTCATTGATGCTCTCTAAAATGATTAGGTTCTCTTTACTTTTTATGTGGAAATCATTACACACATCTTTTTTAATATAATAATAATTTTCTTCTAAACATTTTAGATAATTTGTATATGTTACAATAGTTTATTAATCAAAGTATTCATATTTTTATCTTTACTTATTATATTTGTTACTAGTACATAATTAATCTAGGTTAAATATCAAACTTCTAACAATAATTTTAAATTTCAATAACAATATCTAAACCACTCAATTAAAAATTCCAACTGATTAAAATAAAGTAATTCATTTTATGTTTTGGTACCGAATCAAGCTGACCAAGAATTTCCCCTTTCACGTCCTTAAGTGTGTCTTTGAATCCTCTTCTAACATATATGATTACAAAAAAAAGATCTTTAGTTAATAAACAATTTTGAACTTAACCCATAAACCTTAACCTATAACCTATGATGCAGCTCCCATGAGGCTTATCGGTGAAAAATACCATGAGCCTAAGAGTCACAACAAGAACTTCTTTTCTTGGTTCACAAGTGTAAACTTTGGTGATTAATTCAATTGGTTGATATTTAGGGGATGTTATGTAAAGTTTAGATGTTTTGTAAACTTGGCGAACATAAAGGATACTAATTATGGAATCACTATTTGAAATTAAAAGTTTTACATAAATGAATAATGTTGATAGATCTTGGATGTATAGAAAATTAACACATGATGGTTTCATTAATCATGAATTTGTCGAGGGAGTTAAAGCCTTTATTGATTATACATGTCATCAACCTGCATATATGGATGACCCAAAGATCAGATGTCCATGTAAATAGTGCAAACACATTCGTTTCCTTCTTATTGATGAAGTTAATGGGCATTTGCTGAGAAAAGGGTTTATCTCCAATTATTTTGAGTGGACACGATATGGGGAACCATTGATTTGTAGCACCTCAAGGGGTAATCAAGTACAATCATCTATACACTTAAATGAGTTTGAAGGGGGGATTGGATTTAGAACAAATAATGTGGATGAAAATGAAAATCCTTACATGCAAATAGTTTATGATGTAGCCGGTTATACCTTTCAGGAAAATATAGAAATTTTTGAAGAAGAACCAAACCCACATGCAAAACAGTTTATTGAGTTACTACACTTAGCTGACCAAGAATTATGGCCAAATTATGAGACAATCACTCAATTGTCTTCAATTGCTTGAATATTGAACATAAAGTCTGAAGGGCATATTTCTGATCATAGTTTTGATAAAATTCTTAGATGATATAATGAATCATTGTCTTTTGATCATACAATGATTGATAGTTTTTACAATATAAAGAAATTTATTAGGGGTCTTCGTTTGCCTATTGAAAAAATTGATTGTTATAAATTGGGATGTATTTTGTAATGGAGAGATGATGTCGAATTACAAGAGTGCAAATTTTGGACCCCGAACTTTTCGTGAAAGATTAGAACTATTGGATGAGAAATTTTCGTGGTTAGTCACGAGTTAAGAACAAACGAACGAAGAATTTTTGAAACAAGAAATGATAGACAAGAGTAAAGTAGGGAATGAGAAATGTGGATAGATTCATGATT
>JANITX010000006.1:6495982-6506546 GCA_027564395.1 Erythroxylum ulei
TCTACTAATATCTATCCAATAGATACTATTACATATATATTGATCTAACCGGATCATTAAAGTCCTTATTTGATGATTCTATGATCAAGAACATTTTAGATTAAGTCCTCAAAACTTGACTCTCATTATCATAATCTCCATTATGATGGCAAGTGTATAAATTTAATCAAGGATTTATCATATTAGAATAAAAAGCAATAAACGTAATATGATAACAAAATCATTTGCCATGTTATTAATTAAAATTAATAATTACAAAACTAAAGTATTCAGTCTATTACATAACGATTGGGTCATGGGCATAATTCCAAAAATCACATCATGTTATTTTGTCCCCTGTGGCTTGATCGGAATCATCACACAATTTTCAGAACCATTTCATGAGAAACAATTCTTAAGTGATGTTAAGGAGATCTGTTTACAGCGCAACTACTCACGAGAGCTTCAGTAAGCTGCATGTACGGAATGGGAAAATTAGACCTATTTCTCGTTGATTATTACTCTCAGGGCGAAAGATTTAGATGCTAACTACAAGCGGGGGAAGATCGATAAAGACAAAAGTAGTCGTTTGCTAGATTCTATGAATGATTTTTTTCCTGCTAGAGGGCCCGAATATGAATATCACTCCATCTTTACATCTCAAAAGAAGATGTCTGTTAGATCATAATTATTGTCTGCAATTATCGCAAGTCATCAACATAAAGTTGTGCCCTCGTTCGATGACAATAATAATGATGTTTACCTAATATTCTGCTGTTTGACCCCAGTATCAGAATCTAAATCCAGAGAGCTTGCTAGAATCTGGAAAGGGAAAACAAAAGGGATGATGAAAACTAAAAGAGCATCAAGAAAATATGAAACCAAGCTAGAATTGGATGTTCTGTGAAGGATATCACGTGTGACAAATAATTAAACGTTTTCATTTTCATGATGAAATGCAATAGTTTGTGATATTCTACTATAGGGATAAAAATGAAAAAGGTTATGGGCAGAATAGAGGATGGGAAAGATCTTTCTACCTTCAGAAAGTGACGAATGGGAGTCAAGGTTCTGACATGAATTTTCCTTATTGTTAAAGCATCCTCAAGTTCAACAAGTTGTTAAAGAAAGTTGCAGCCTAACCTCTGGTTGTTAGTGGCTTAGTTTATCAACTTCATGTATGTACCTACAGAAGAAAGGGACATTCAGAAAACGTTAAAAGGTATCATTCAAAGCTTGAAACAAGGCAGTAATTATCAGGGATCAAACTTTACATGTCTTCCACATGAAGTGTTGTACGCTTGTGACCATTTCGAGAGGCCTTTGAGATGACTCAAGTCGTGATCGATGAACTGTTCATTTAGGTCTGCCATGCACTTCGCTACGTACTTTCACATCTTTGGCTTATGAAACTGATGCCAAATGATCCAAGCGAACGCGTAGAACAGTAGTCACTTAGTGGTGTACGTTGCCAGTATGGAGACTAGGAAAAGAGAGAGTTAAAAAGAAAGCTATTTCCTGTTAACGCTGGGAGCTGAAAGCGAAAGATGTTAGAAATATGTGTAGTAATATAAACACAACATTAACTCATATTCATGACATTTAATCGAATTGCTTAATGTATATTCAATAATTATAATGAGATGATTAATAATTTACTAATTGTATTTGAGGCATATGGTGATATTTTAATGATTATATGTTGGCTCATTAAATTATAATTTATCACACCTTTAAAATGACACAATTATCATTTTCTACTATTAGGGTAGAATATGTTATAAGAATAACGTATGATGAGATTGTAAAAAATAGGGGCGGCAGTGTGTGTGTGTGTGTGGTAAAATTGGGTTTTCTACCGTAAGCTTCCTCTATTGCATAAGGTTTGTTTGTTTTTTCTCTTTTGAGAAATTTGCACAAGGTTTGTTGATTTTGATAGGTTGTGATGTCCAAAATGGAGAGAATGCATCAAGATTCCATGCCAAATATTAGAGGTATGTCAATCTTATTATGAACTTAATGCTCTCAACAAAATGTAGATCTTGGCTTTGTGATTGTTGATGATTGCATTTGTGAATAACAATTGATATCAGAACGCCATGGTCATTTGATTTTGGGGCTTATATTTGGGTATAAACTTTTTTTTTTCAAATCGGTTTTTGGCATAAATGACTTTGAAATTATGCATTGAGGTGAAAAAATGTTGTTAGTCGTTGTTGTTGCCTTTTACCTTTGTTTTGGACAAATAAATCACAATTTTTAGGTGAAATTTTGAAAAGTTTCGGTGTTGTTGTTAATGGCCGAAATGGGTTAGAGATTTTTGAGTTTTAGAGCACTTTTGGCTTAATTGGATATGGGAAATTCATAGAGCATGAAAAATGGAAAAAAATTACTAAAAAATCGTCGAAAATTGAAGTTTAGAGAGGAAGTTACGGGCGGGTCAGACCCGCGCACGTATCTCAAGATCACGAACAACCCAGACGGCGTCGTCCCGACCCTGCTGACTATTTTTTATTTTTATTTTTAAAATTAAAAACATTTTGTACAGTGCATGTGGGGGCTCGTGCAAGGCCCTTTTTAGACTGATTTTCATCATTTTGCTTCATTTTTTTCTATTTTTCCATATGTTTATGCACAAGATTAATTAGTATTTTTTTGTTTCATAATTCTAATTGCTTTAATCTTATTGTGGCATAAACATGATTATTTATTGATAAAAATGAATGCGTATTTTTACCTGTCATAAAATTGAACATGTGAAACTATTTATGATGAGGAATTTTTAAATATTAATATACGTTTAAAACTTTGTGTTTTTTCCTCTAAAATAACATTAAGATCCATACGGGTAATTAATTATCCTGTTGATAATTACTACTTAATAGGATGATTAATATGGTGAAGAAATTTTATTGAAATATTATGAACCGCACAATTTTTCTATCCTTTCGATAGTATATTGATAATTTGGTTGTAATATTTAATAAATTGTTCTTACCTGTGAATGAGTTTTATATTTGTTTAAGGAACTCCAGCATGAATGATATAATTAATTTGGAGAAAAAGAGCACAAATTGCATGATTTTGTTTTAACATGCATATCATGGTTATTGCACTTAGTTCTTATTTAGCTTTAAGCAATTCGAGAGTCTCTGCTATTTTGGCGCTGAACGGAACGAACTACAAGCAGTGAGTTGAATCTCTTATGATAAATTTGACTATCATGCGAATGGACTTGGCCTTGAGAATTGATGCACCACCTAAACCTGTTGATGATGCCACCGAGAAGGAAAAGAAATCCTATAAGGAGTGGGAATACTCTAACCGATGTTTTTTTTTATGATTATGAGGTATCACATGGATGAATCCATTCGTGATAGTATTCCCGAGTTTGATAGTGCAAAGGATTTTCTTACTGCCATTAAGAAGAAGTACATGAAGTTCTCAAAGAATGAGAAGAATGAGTACTTAAACATGCTTCATTACCCCATTTATAATGGTGTAAGTGACATTAGGGCTCACATCGACAAGCTCATGGGTTGTTACCATAAGCTTAAGGCTATGTATATGGACCTTGGTGAGGATTACATGGTCTGGTTTTTGATGAGAACTCTTCCTTCCAAATTTGATTCGATCAGATCAAGCTATAATGCTCAGAAAGAGCAATGGACTGTTGAGGAGAAAACTGTTATTCTTGCCAAGAAAGAGGTTGACATGAAAAATGAAAGGGCAAGAAGCATCTCTATGATGACAAACCACAACAATTTTTAAAAGAGGAAGTTTACTTCTAATAGCTCAAGTGACCAAAAGCCTTTCAAGAAGAAGGTTGTTAGTCCTAAAGGAAGTGGACTGGTGGGCTCATCTTCTGTTAGTCAGAAGAATAAGTTTTTCAAAGGGAAGTGCAACTTTTGTTAGAATTTTGGGCACAAGAAAGTTGATTGCCGAAAACTCAAAGATCACTTAGAGAAGAAAGGTAATTGTCTTGTGATGGTTTGTTTAGAGTCCATTGTTATTAATGCGCCCTTAAATACTTGGTGGTTAGATACTGAAGCAACAATTCAAGTTATGAATTCCTTACAGAAACTGACAAGTCGAAAAAGACCAACTAGTCCTGAGCAACATTGTACATGAGAGATGATATCAAAGTCAAAGTTGAATTTTTTTGGACAGTTAGACTACAGTTGAATACAGGACATCTTTTGGTGTTACATGATTTCGCTTATTTACCCTCTATCAGGAGGAATTTGATTTATGTATCCATTTTGGATAGATTAGGTTATAGTCTTCTTTTTGGAATTGAAAAATTGACTTTATATCGTGATTCTTTTTTGTTGGGAAATGGAATTGTATGTGAAAATTCATACAAAGTTGAGTTGAATGATTGTTGCTTCTTCCTCTTCTCTTAATACTGTTGTTGGTTCCAAACGTATAATGTTGGATTTCAGATCTTCTATGTTATGGCACAAACGTTTAGGTTATATTTCTAGAGACATAATGGAGAGGTTGGTAAAAGATAGTGTACTTCAGGATCTTGATTTTTCATATTTTACTACTTGTGTTGATTGTATTAAAGGAAAGTTAATCGCCAAGGTTAGAAAAAGCAAAACAAATAGGTGCTTAGAATTGTTAGAGTCGATTTATACTGATATATGTAGAACATTTATTCCACCTACTATAGGTGGTTATAAATAATTCATCTCTTTTATTGATGATTTTTTTCTAGTACAGTCATGTGGAGCTCATTCGTGGAAAATCTGAATCTTTGGAGGAATTTAAGATTTTCAAGACAAATGTTAAGCTTCAAAAGGAGAAGAAAATCAAGGTAGTTAATTATGACAGAGGTGAAGAGTATTATGGGCGTTATGATGAGAATGGAAGGAATCCAGGGCCTTTTGTTAGATAATTGCAAGAATTTGGTATTGAAGCAAACTATACAATTCTAGGAACACCTCAGCAGAATGGAATCGCTAAAAGAAGAAACCAGAAACTTATTAAAATGTTGTTGTGTATGTTGATTCATTCTAGTTTGCCTGAATTTTAATGGGGTGAAGCGTTGAAGACAACTGCTTATATCTTGAATCAAGTACTTACCAAGTCAGTCTCAAAGACTCCATATAAGTTATGATCTAGTAAGAAACCAAGTTTGCGTCATTTTCATGTTTGGGGATGCAAAGCAAAATTGAGGCCTTATAATTCGCAATCTAAGAAGCTTGATATGAAAACTATTAATGGCTACTTTGTAGGTTACACTGTTGGATCTAGGGATTCTAGATTCTATTGCCCATATCAGACGAGTAGAATTATATAATCAGATAGAGCTGTCTATTTTGAAGATGAATTTGGTTCAAGTCAAGAGTCAAGAGAAATTGTATTCAGGGAAGGACGAATTCTAATCCCTATACCTGTCGCTTCCGCTCTTACTGATGACTCTGTGATTGAACAGATTCTAGTAGAATCTCATGATGAACCTCAAAATCAAGCACATAATGAAGTCATTGATATTGGGGATGATGAAGTTATTGTCAGGAGATCACAAAGAATACATAGGCCTGCCATTCTTGATGATTATATTGTCTATTTACAGGAATATGAGTTCAATGTAGGAGATAATACTGAACTAGTCAGTTTTCAAGAAGCCATGAATAATCATCAATCTGCATTATGGATGAATGCAATGGAAGATGAGTTGAGTTCTATATCATAAAATGGAGTTTGGGAGTTGGTTGAACTACCTAAAGGTTATAAACCAATCAGGTGCAAGTGGGTTTACAAAATCAAACATGACTCAAGTAGTCAAGTAGAAACATATAAGGCTAGACTTGTGGCTAAAGGCTATTGCCAGAGAGAAGACATCGATTTCAAAAAAACCTTCTCACCAGTTTCTACCAAAGATTCACCGTGAATCCTCATGGCTATAGTTGCTCATTTTGATTTGGAACTCAATCAAATGGTTGTGAGGATCGCCTTCTTGAATGGAAATTTGTATGAAGATTTTTATATAACTCAACTAGTTGGTTCAAGATGACTACTAAAGAACACATGGTTTGCAAGCTTAAGAAGTCTATCTATAGGTTAAAACAAGCATCAAGACAGTAGTATCTCAAGTTTGATATGGTTGTCACAAAAAATGGCTTAAAGGAGAATGTAGTTGATCAATGAATATGTATAAAGCTCAGTCGGAGCACTTTCATTTTTCTAGTACTGCATGTTAATAACATTCTACTTGCTTCTAATGATACTGATCTATTATTTGAGACAAAACAATTGTTATTTTGTCATTTTGATATGAGGAATCTTAGTGAGGCCTCTTATGTACTTGGAATTCAGATTCTTTGAGATAAAGCTAATGAGATTCTTCGATTGTCTCAAAAGACTTACATTGATCAGATCCTGAAAAGATTCAATATGCATTCTTGTTCTCTTGGAAAGACACCAATAGTGAAGGGTGGCAAGCTCTCAAAGGCCCAATGTCCACAAAATGATAAAGAGAGATATGAAATGAAAGTCGTTCCTTATGCGTTACTTGTAGGTAGTTTGATGTATACTCAAGTATATCGACGCCTTGATATTGCTTTTGTTGTAGACGTGTTGGGAAGATACTTAAGTGATCCTGGACTTAGCCATTGGAAAGTGGCTAAGAAAGTGATGAGGTATCTTCAGGGTAGCAAGGATCATATGTTGACTTATCGATGAACTGACACTTTTGATAGAGTCGGGTTCAGTGACGCTGATTATGCAGGATGTGTAGATGATAAAAAGTTTACTTCAGACTACATCTTTATGATGACTGGAGGAGCTGTATCGTGAAAAAGTGTCAAATAGATACTCACAGTGTTCTTTACCATGGAGGCAGAGCATATGACGTGCCATAAGGCAGCTTGTCCGGCAATATGACTGCGAAATTTTATTTCAGCATTGGGTATTATAAACTCTATTTCGAGTCTGATGAAATTGTATTGTAATAACTCCGCTGCTATAGCTTTCTCTAAGAACACTAGAAGTCCTTCTCGCTCAAAGCATATTAATTTAAAGTACTATTTTGTTAAAGAGGAAGTCGCTGAATTCCCTCATTACTGTTGAATATATACCTACAACTAGCATGTTAGTAGATTCACTTATAAAAGGGTTACCTATATGTGTGTTTGTAGAACACGTCTCCCGCATAGAATTGTTAGCTGCCTAGCTTGATAAGATTAGTACGAGTTTATTATTTTATATTGAACATGTTAGTACTTTGTACGAATTGCTTATGACTTATATATATGAAACATGCATAATGATATTTGCAGTCACTTCTTGTTAATAATGACACATATATGTTGATGTATATATGTCGTTTGATAAAATGACATGTACAAAAGGAGACAAATGCGTAGTTTCAGTTGTTGTACTGCATTCATGTTGCTTTAATGGTTATTGTTGTATTTGAACATCTCCAGAGCCTAATCATATGTAGTATATATATCCTATCAATATGATATTGCATATGATTTATTTAACTGCTTTTGGATGATGGAGATTGGTATGGTGGTTTGATTATATTGTCCAAGTAGTAGAATGTTAGAAATATGTAGACTAATATAATCACAACATTGATTCTATATTCATGACCATTAATTGAATTGCCTAATATATGTTTAATAACTATAACGAGATGGTTAATAATTTACTAATTACATTTAAGGCACATAGTAATATCCTAAAAACTATATGTTGTCCTATTAATAATAGTTCATTATATCCTTGAAATGACAAAATTATCCTTTTTTACTCCTTAGGGTAGAACATTTTATAAGAATGATATATGGTGGGATTGTAAAAAATAGGGGCAACAGTGTGTGTGTGGTAAAATTGGGTCTTCTGTCATAAGATTCCTTTCTTGCACAAGGTTTTTTTTTATTTTGATAGATTGTGGTGCCTAAAATGGAGATAATGCATCAAGATTTTGTGCAAAACATTAGAAGTATGTCAATCTTATTTTGTAATTAATGTTCTAAATAAAATGTAGATCTTGAATTTGTGATTGTTCAATTATTGCATTTGTGAATAACAAAAGATACGTACAAAGATGTTTTAACCAAAGGAAAGAGGTTGCTTTGTAAAAGATAGCTTTAAACATTTCCTAAAGGTGAATTCCGATATCTATCTTTCTTTCTTTTGCTCAAACAAACAGGCTTCTCGGGATTGGATTGCATATTTCATTTGATAAATAATTTCTTTTAATGATCTAAGTCAACTTCCATTTATGATGGAGGGTGATAAGAAGTAAGAAAAGAAATAAAAGACATGAGCCATTAATCAGATAGTACCCGAAAATAAACAAGGGGGAGAAAGGATGTCAAGAAGAACATCCTCTGCTTAGACGTAAAGGGAAAGGAGATCTTTAAGCATCATAAGGCTACATCCACCTCACTAAGCAAAGCCAAAATAGCAATAACATCTGAATAAAGACAACTGTAAACTACCAAATGACACAGTATTCCACTAATAACTTCTCATTTATATTTTACAAAATTCTTCAAGCACCACTACTCACTTCTTAACTATTTATATTATTGGTTTCATGTTATAAACGTCGTTTACCAAGCCCTCATTTGTTACGTGACATGATCATGTCTTCTTCACATGATTGAGCAACCGCTCTCATCATCATCGTCATTGTACATAACTATGGGATCAGAAAGTAGAGGTGGCTGGTGATGATAGTCAATATGACTTTGAATGGGAGGGGCATAATAAGAAGCACTAACGCTAGGATACGCAGTGCTATAGCTGAGTCCATAGGCTGGAGAAGGCGAATAATACATAGGAAGATAAGGGTACTGCCGTGGAGGGCTGTGAGTCATTGATGGCCCATGTGTCTCAGGGTCCGGAAAAGCCATCGGAGAGACATTTTTTGGTGACGGGTTGCCGGAACTATCACCTCCTGCAGCTGCGGCACCATCGTTGGAGTTACCATCTTGTGTTTTCTTTTTCTTCTTCTTTTTCTTCTTCGTAGTGTCATTTCCACCAGTTGCAGTAGCACTTGGTTCAGTAGTCTCCTCACTGTCAGAGTCTACTTGATGATCAGCTTCACCATTGGTTTTGCCAGTTTTGGCAGCTTTTTCAAGATTTTGTATTGAAGTCTGTTGAGGATCATCGCCATTCTTAGCATCACCATCCTCAGGGTTGTTTTTAGTATCCTTTTGCTTTCCGTTGTTATTAGATTTTCCAGACTTTTTCTCCTTCGTCACAGGCTTTTCTGGCCATAGTTCAGCGTGCTTTCCTGATCTCACCAGCTTCTTTATAAGGGTCTCTGCATCAACGTTGCCAGTTACAGTAACCTTATGTTGAAAAGGATCAATCTCCGTCTTGTAAACACCTGGTCATCATAACAAGTGACATGCAGAGTTTCTCGTTATAACAATTGATGGAACACAACAGCAGTAGAATGAAATAGTTGTCATCTTTCTACCTTCAATACCCTGCAGTGCTTTCTTGACTTCCTTCTTGCAGCCTTCACAGTGGATTGAAACTCTTAAGTTCCATGTCTAAAAGACATTGAAAATGAGTATGTAAGTAAGCGAAAAAACTCAGAATACACTCTTAAGAAAATGTCAACATGCAGGAGTAGCATGCTATAATCAGAATGCCAATTGTTAAACCTGATATTTCAGTAGCTCTGGATCATGTTCAAGTGGTTTAGTTGCCATTACCAAATAGAGAGAGAGGGAGGATGAGAGAAGAAGGCAAGGTCTGGGCTGTGAGTGATTGGGTTGGTTGAGTTTAAGAGATGATAATTGGAGTACGATGGGAATTAAAGTATTGAAAATAAAGCAAGAAAAAAAGAGAGCAAGGGTTGGGTGGATACCACGTCACTTCTAAAGCCGACGAAGAGTTACAGGTGTGATACAATCAACAACTCACGTGATCATACCACGTGACCAGTAGGCCTACATCCATTCCTGACTTGCTTCGCATGCAAGAGAAGTTGCGCTATACATCTAATAAAAGTCTTCTTTCGGGGACCTGAAATGGAACTATAGAACTAAGCAAATAACTAGACTCGTAGTACCATAGATACTCCTTTAGTTTATCAGATTATGATCACTTCATGATACCATAAAGGTTGTTGTTTACGCGAATTAATGGAATCATGACAATGTTTTAGACTTAACAACGTCATGCTTTTTTCGAGGAATCGTCAAGAAATTAAGTTCAGAATCGATCAGAAGTATCTCTACCAAACCAGAAAAGTAGCCATGGAGGAGACTGCTCTGTACCACTGAAACCGGTGAAAAGTGTTGGACAACTTTATCTTTTCATATAAAGTTGGATAATTATTAATTATATTTTTTAGTTTTTCAATAAAGTATCAGTTAAGTTACGTAATTTGATCCAAATAAAGATAATAAAGACGCCTAATAAATGATTTAAATTAATGGGTCAACGTTCCAGTGAAAAATGTATCCCAATTAGTATGGACCAGACCCATATATATCGGTCGTTTGATGGAGAAGCCCAATATGGATGTTATATAAAGATTAAAGTCTCCTGCAGTTGCTCATATTAATCGTAAGCATAAAGATTCGCTGACCCATTAAGA
>JANITX010000006.1:6506646-6519610 GCA_027564395.1 Erythroxylum ulei
GGAGTAAAAAACAACATCCGGGATGCTGGAAATCGTCTTTGGAGTCAGTGGAAGAGGAAACGTTGGGCGCGTGCAACTGCTATAGTAGCCATGGGTAGCAACGTATGGTTGGCTCGTGCGGTGCACACGTCAACCCCGTGCCAACACATCGCTCCAGTCGGCGATGGATGCTTGTTGTGTGTGTACCGCAAGCGCGATCCATGACTCGCACTCCCACGAGCACAGGATGAAGGGCACATGTAGCGCACGTGCCACATCCATCCATACACGTGTCACGTCAGATGGACGACACGCGTCGGCGAGTGCATACAGTAGGGGCCCATCTACGCGTGGGAAGTGCATGATGAGCGGGTGCCAGATGCATCTGGCGCGCCACGCTAACAGCTGACATCAGCTGTACAGATTCTACTATAGTATTTTAAAAAACACACACACACACATACACACAATTTTCAGATTTCTCGTAAGGGTGCCCCGGGTTGTTTTGGGTTAGTTTCTGGGTTTGAGAAATTTCTAAAGTAAGTTTTTCCATTTTTCTGGATTTATTACATTAGTAATAAATTAAAGTTTTACCCCAAAAAAAGGAATTAACGTATTTTGAATCCGATTTTGAGTAAATTTTCATGAGCCAGACATCACATGAGGGAGATATTTCTAGTTTTTGTGTCTCGAGTTTCATGTTCAATGTTTGAGATTGCATGATAGTCGATCTGAAAAGGAATTAAGACATTCTGAAGCCATTTTTGAGTGAATTTTCGTGCAATGATCTTGCCCTTATACATGAGGTTCTTGTGTTTTGGGAGGTTGGTTCAGTATTTGGCAACACACGATAGTTAATCTACTGAGATTTTTCTTTTACGAAAGTCTTAAATAAAGTTTTCAGAAAGTGTCTTCAGCACAAGTGTGTGACAATGAGACTGTGCATTCAGATTTTTGCATTTATTGATGTAACATTGTCACATACCATATGTCCATAAAGAATGTAAGGATAACATAAAAATATATCCCTTGTGTTTGTGAACTTTTTGAATGCTAATGAGGATGTCGTCACCACAGTGGCCTTTCAAGTCAATATTTTGAATTTTTCTGCTTACATGTTAGGGGATGTATCTAGTTTGATGTTTGGTTATTCTACCCACAAGTGTTGGCCTTACCTGAGATTTTGAGATGTACATAAAGACATTAAATAGAGGAAAGTCGTTACTTGAATGATCTATTCGTCCACAGGTGGTAGTGTCATGAGAGTTAATGACTTATACTCTGATCGCTTTTATGTAGAGGTCTAGTTGTATATAGTATGTATTCAGCCCACAGGTGTTTCATAATATGTGTGACCGAATTTTCAATAAAGATACTATTTAATGGCTTTGAGTATCGTTATTTTCCTACATTTGTGCTGATTTAAAGATTATCATCTTGAAGTCACCTTTTCTGTCAACAAAATCAATGTCACCATTGAAACCCTGACCGGTTTCAATATAAAGAAGTGGACAGAGGATGTATTGAATGATATGGAGATAGTTGTGGTTGATATGTCCATACGAACGGATAGGCCATCTTCACCTACATCCATGAGCTTGAGAGCTTATAAAGCAGCCTACGAAACTTGGGATTGATCTAATAGATTAAATCTGATGACCATTAAGAGATCCATACCTAACCATCTGCGAAGTGGACTTCCGGACACAGACATAGCGAAGGAGTTTCTTGATAATGTCTCCCAGAAGTGCATAGTCTTACCTAATGTTGAGGCAAGTACCTTGATGAAAGAATTATTCTCCATAAGGTATATATGAGAGAAAGGGGAGTAATAGAGTACAAATCAAGAATAATTCATCTTCATAGTAGATTGAAGATATTGGGACTTCAATGCTTGGATAGCCTATTATGTTGCTGAGGAGGAGAAACTCAAGTTTGTTACTCCTACAACCCTCGAAGCAGCTTAAGGGAAGACAAAGATGAAGCCCACTAAGTTCGAAGGTAGAAAGTTCAAATCTTCTCCACATGCTGATGTTGGTCAAACCAATGCTGGTAAAGGTCCTAGGAACATAAAGAGACCAGTAGTATGAGGTTTAAAAGGAAATACTGAGACCATCAAGTTACTATTTGGCTTATTAATTTATGAATCTAACTTGCAATAGTCTCATTAAATACATGATGGCTATTTAGTGGAACATCTGATCAAGATGCTTCCATAATACAGTGGTTTATATCCAGGATAAAGCCAAATAAAGGGAAGGAGAAACTGATGGTTGTCAATAATGAAGCAGTGGAAGTAATATCTATAGGGGATGTATGTACTGAACTTTGTTATAAGGTTCAATTGAGTTTTACACAACATATTTTATATGTGATCTTTTGATCAATTTTGGATAATGTTTTGTATTTAATGCTTATATTATACAGTTGTTGTTAATGCAAAACATAATGATACACCTTTCTTTTCATATGGTTTGTATAGAATGTGTCTTACCCGAATTAGATAAATGCTTTTTCGTATCTTGCTAAACAAGTTATGAAATGAAGAACCCTGATGAATGAGAAGTCATACATGGTGTGGCATAAAAGTTTAAGCCACGTTTCCAAAGCTAAGGTTGAGAGATTGATCAAGGAAAGCATTTCTCAATTCTAGATTATGATAATCTGGGAACATGTGCTGACTGTTGCAGGGGTAAGTTGACTAATAAGGATATTGAGGTCAACTCATGCTTTTGACTTGTTGAGTCTAATATATAAAGCTATTGGCATACCTTATACAGTTGCATTGTGTAATTCTAAATGTATTCTGACATTTGTTGATGATTATTTCCATCATAGTTATGTGTTCTTGCTTAAAGATCAAAGGTTGAGAACCAATTGAGAAAATTTATCAAGATAGTCAGACTTGATCGTGGGGGAGAATATCATAGCAAACATGGTGTTTCAAGACCTTAACAGGTCTGTTTGCTAGATATATGGAATTAGTTGGAATAGTGTCTTAATTCACTATGCTAAGTAGTTCTGAGCAAAATGGTGTGTTGCCGAAAGGCATAACTGCACCTTAAAGGACTTGAAGAAGTCGATGCAGAACAAAGCTATTCTACCTAATTATCTAAAAGTGTAAAAACTTAGCCTTCTACACAATAGTGTATGGGGCTGCCCTACTGAGGTAGTATAATTCTTATAAAGAAAGATTGCATGCTTGTTTTGTTCATTGCTATTTAGTAAGATATCTCGACCACTTTAAGGCCACAATTTTTACTGTAGAGAAGGTAGTGGAATTACAAATAGCTATGTTTTTAAAATATAATGTCTATGATGATGTTGGGCTCTTTGACCCTTTAGATGATAGCAGAGCAGATACTACAGTTATCATGTACCTGCTACTCATACAGTTAGATCCGGTGGAAATAGGTCTCTGTACTGAGCCTATATAGGAACATGAACTCATACCTGTAGACACAGAGGTTCCTGGGGGTACAAGATCTAATATAGTTAAGTAAATCCACTAGATTAAGACATCCTATTATCCTATCCCGATTACATAGTCTATCAGGTATATAGGACTATGCTATTAGACATGTTAGGAATCTAGTAAATTTTACAGAAGCTGTTTCTGGACCCAATGCGGATGTGTGATGGGATGTAATGAATGACGAGATGCAAGCCATGAAGTATAGTAAGGTCTGGGAGCTAGTTAATTTGTATCGGAATTGCAAACCAGTCAGTTGTAAATGAAGATTAGACCTAAAGGATTTTGGGATAGAGTTCAACAGTTTATGGGCTCGCTCAGTTGCCTAATGGCTCACTCAGGGAGAAAGGTTGACTTCATTTTACCTTTTCTTTCATATCCTTGTAGGATACATTTTGAGTGATTAAGGCAATTGTAGCTCAGATGATATAAAGTTACATCAGATGGTTATCAAAACTGCTTTCCTGAGTAAAAACCTTTATAAAGAGGTCTATATGGTACAACTTGAAGGATTTTAGGATCTAGATGGAATTGACATGGTTTGCGCGTTATGCATATCAATATGTAGCTTATATCAAACCTCCTAAAATTGATACCTTACATTTAATAAGGTTTGACCTCTTTTGGATTTATGGAAAATAAAGCTAAAAAGATGCTTGTACTATGAGGTCAAAGGGAGCAAAGTTATCTTCCTATTACTGCATATGGATGATATATTGCTCACTTCAAGTTACTTGACCATGTTGTATATGGTTAAGCAACTTTTGGTCAAAAACTTTGACATAAAGGACCTTGGTATAGCATCTTCTGTCCTAAGTATTCAGATTCACCAAGACAGATCTTAACTTTCATCAGACCTCTCATAGAATGCATAAATTGAGTATATGTTAAAAAGGTTTAATACGATTAATAGTAAACCTGTCGTAGCACCTATCTCTCATAGTGAGAGATAATCTTTGGCACAGTATCCAAAGAATAAAGTAAAGAGAGACGTTATGAGGAATGTTTCATATTCTAGTACGGTTGATAGCCTGAAGTATGCTCGGCTATGTACTAGGTAGGATATTGCATTTACTGTTTGACCATTTGGTCAATATCTGGTTAATCCAGTTGTAGACCATTGGAATGCAGTCTAGTGAACGTTGAGATACTAAAGCAAATTAAGGATGTGTTGACATAAAGAAAAGTCAACAAACTAAACCTCGTAGGGAATTTAGATTCATATTTTAGCTATATGTCAGGATGATTGAAAGTCCACTTAAGGTTATAGTTTTAAGTTTGCAGATGTTGTAATGTTGTGCAAGTGTGTTAAGAAGACACAGGTAATTTCCTCGACTATGTATGCGGAGTGCATGCTATAGGGCTGTATCACAAACAGTTTAGCTCAGAAACTTGATTTCTGAGTTGTCTGTGATTGATTCAGTGGCTAGACCTATTTGGTTGTACTGTGGTAATCTTCTTGCAGTGTTATTTAATAACAACAAAGAATATCACAGGGTCTTAGTATTTAAAAGTCAATTATTTGACTATAAAGGTGTTGATACAAAAGGTGACATTAAGATTTGGAGCATTTAAAGACTGAGGAATTGTAAGTCAATCATTTAACTAAAGGACTTCGCTCACTTGTGTTTGTGACACAAGTATACAATATGGGTATTTTGACGTCCTTAGATCCTTATATTTGCTCCATGTACGTTTGTACATTTTGATGAGTTATGATAGTATGATGGTTTATCAATAAAGATGATCATCATTTATCCTCAGTAATACGTGTTATCATAAATTGCCATAATACATATAAAAATCTTAAGATTTGTGTCGATCTTAAGCATTTAAAGTTCATTGGGCATATATAAAGATTGACCTTGTACGCAGTGACGGAGCCAGAAATTTAAAATAAGAGGGCCCAAATATTTAATTTTTTAAAATTTTGGGAGGCCCAGTACATTAATGAACTCCAAATAACTCCATCCTTATATATATATATATATATAATAAAATCAAAACATTTTTTTTAAAGTTGGGGGGCCCAGTGCACCATGGGCCCCCACATAGCTCCGTCATTGCTTGTACGTATGTCATTTAGACGCATACAGTTTTAGTACGGGTATCCATAAATTTAACATGACATAGGGGATATAAGTCTTTAATCCCATAAAGGTTTTCTAATGCAATTTAGCATTTAGTTGGAGAACATAAA
Source organism: Erythroxylum ulei (assembly GCA_027564395.1). Lineage (NCBI taxonomy): Eukaryota > Viridiplantae > Streptophyta > Magnoliopsida > Malpighiales > Erythroxylaceae > Erythroxylum > Erythroxylum ulei. The sequence continues at coordinate 6,512,298 of JANITX010000006.1, forward strand.
TGTTTTTTCTAATGCAGTTTAGCATTTAGTGAGAGGAAACAAGTTTTCTCTAATACTGTTTAGCATTTGGTGAGAGAAAACATGATTTCTCTAATACAGTTTAGCAGATACGGTTTAGCATAAAGTTAGAGAAATCAAGACCTACAAACAAAGATGATATAATTTTGATCATAAAGGTATCATCCTAGTTTGCCACACTCTATTTTCCCATTCATGTTAGTGAGGTATTAGGTATATGTGATTGTAATGGATTTGTGTCGCACATGACACCTGCATTTGATACTTTTTGATATCGAAAGCCTTACAGGACAGAATGATGAGCTTTCATTATCGTTGGATCAAATGTTTTGTTTTTAAACCTAGTCGACTAATTCAGTAGCGTGACTTAATCGAATTTTTAAACTGGTTTTTAAACTAGAATCAAAACTGTAATTAATGTTTGTCTACAGGGAAGAATGTTGGGCAATTTTGTCTTTTCTTATAAAGTTGGACAACTATTCATTGCATTTTTTGGTTTTTCAATAAATTATCGGTTAAGTTACGTAATTTGATCCAGATAAAAATAATAAAGTGACCCAATAAATAATCTAAATCAATGGGCCAAAGTACAAGTAGAAAATAGATCCCAATTAGTGTGGACCGGACCCATATCAGCCTTATGATGGAGAAGCCCGATATGGATGCTATATAAAGGTTAAGGTCTCTTGCAGTTACTCATATCAATCGTAAGCATAAGGATTCTCTGACCTGTTAAGAAAGCTTACGTATTGAGAAAAATGTAGAAAGACCTAAACCTCGTATTGAGAAACACTTTTCATAAAGGTTCTGAGAGATTCTTGATCGTTTGGAGCTCAAAAACGGCATCGAAATCAAAGATGGAACTGAAATTAGGTATTCAATATTACCTTCGTTTTAATCCTTTCGTGTATGATCCTGGGTACGTAATAAGGTCTGCACTACGTATTACAAGAAGATTATATTGATAAGCATCAAAAGTTTAAAGACGACATAAATTACATCATACATGTGCCAACTTTGTTCTGAAACAAGACAAATTGCTCCTGATAGACTGATTATCTAGGCAATGAAATATTAATTCTGATTTCCAGATGCAAACTTGCCTACGAAATCGGAGAGAAAAAGAGTTTTATATGTAGAAGATGATGGTAATTGGCAAGCAAACGAAAAGGAAAAACAATTGTGTCTAATCAATTTAGGATGTGTTAACATTGCAAAAAAAAGAAAAATCATAAATCAGAAGGTACTTCTAAATATACTAAAACATAGTACCATAATACCGGGATAAGGCCAATAATTCTTATCTCTCACTTTATTTAAGCCAATGGTTTTGCTAGGCTTTTAGAGCCGGAGTTCCTCTGTCAACGTAGGTCACTCACAATACAACTTGCTTTATGTTCTTTGTATTCTAGCAATTAGACAAGTGTTCAATACTATAATCAAAGTGATCAAAATCCAAAAAAGAATTCCATAAAATTCAGTGTCGTTAGCAATCTTAATGCGGTACACAACCTCACTGAGATGGATCGGTGATCATCTAGGAATTAAAACACATTGTCAATCTAAAAGGGAAACCCACATTCAGCTTCGACCTATCAAACCAGCAGCTGGGAACGAGTGCTTGTGATTTTCGTAACAACAGGAACAGCAGGCTCAGCTCAACGAAAAATGACGACATGGATAATAATCCAGCCATAGAGTTTAGAGGCTGCTAGTTGTTCAATCGTAAATATCATCCCTTTGAAAAAGTAAAACATACTTCCTATAAAGACCTAAAATATGGAAGAGGACAAGTAAGGATTTTTTGTCCATTTTACTTTGTCCCATGAATCTTAGTCATCTATTTATGTCATCTATTTATGCGGAACTTACGCAGGATCTATATAAATAGATGACTGAGATTCATGGGACTATCCATTTTTTCCTATCCCATGAATCTTAGTCATCCATTTATGCAGGACCTACGCGAGATCTACAAAAATAATGATTAAGATTTATGGGATAAAATAAAATGGACAGAGAATCTCGTCTCGAAAGAGGACTACCCTGTCTTAGTCATGAAAAACTTGAAACGTATTTCTTCGTTTTCAATACTTCTGATTAAGAGTATGACTTTTTTCTTTATAGCATAATTTAGTTTCACTTTTATTTTTTTTGTAGTTTTTGGTTTTTATTTCATGCTTTTAAATAAAAATAAAAACTTATTTAGCTGTTAATATTATTATTGATATTAAGTAGATATTAAATAAATTTTAAATATAATTTAATTTTATGAATTAAATAAGTAAATAATTTTATTTTAAGCTCTTATATAATTTTATTGATAAATATCAGTAAATTGTTATATTTTATTAAAATAAGTAATTTAATAGGTAATATTTCATTTATAAATGTATATCTATTTGTTAATATATTTTAATTATTAACATTATTTTTTGGAATTTATATATTTTAGGATACTTTGAATTTAAAGTATATATACTAATTAAAAATATTTCCACTTTTCATAAGTAATTATAAAACTAAACTAAACTAAATAATTGAATTATATTAATCATAATTGTTATTAATAACTAATATTAAATAATTAAATAATATATTTAAGTGATGGTAAATTAGATTACTACAAAAATAAAATATAAATATAAACTAATTTTTATGTTTTAAAAATTGAAGGAAATCAAAACTAAAAACATAAACGACAGTTTAAACAAGCAAATTATTTTTACAAAATTTAAAACGAAACCAGAAAATCAAAACTCAAACTAGAAATAGAAAGGTCTGTAGTCTTTCAATCTCCAAAATAATCCTTTTTAATGTCTCCGTTATAAAGTATGTAAGGTGTAAATATTACTTGTCTTGTACTAGATACTTCCGCTACCTTACTAACTTGTTCTTATTGTAACAGGAAAGACTTAACACTGCCCGCAGGGCCGTAGCTCAGTTGGTTTCGGAGAGGTATATTTACTCCAAAGTGTAAGGTTTGAATCCCACGGTTTGCAGTATGGGAGCAACATTCTTGAGCCCCTTGTGAACTTTGAAGGTGGGTTCCTTGTAGTCCTGTGGGTTGCTCACCTCCACCTTAGCGGGCCGCTGAGTACCTAATTTACATCCTCTCAATTATTTCGTTGGACCGGAATATAGGAGGCCCTGATTTCAACCTTTTGCTCCGAGGAAAGACTTAACACCAGTTATTCCACAAAAAGAGGAACTGCAATTGGCCCTCGGGTTGTGAACCATTGTCACTCGTTATGTAATCAAGTTCAGCATCCATATGCTAGCCAAGATCAGTAACTCAAAAAAAAATTCTCGAGAAATGACTAGAAAAGAGAGATTTCCTTAATTAAGGACAAATACACAAAGAACCTCCTATTGAATCAGCTGTGAACGGTTAATCCACTATTATTACCTTCTCATTGGCCTATTCACTTCAAGCAAAAGATAGTTGCTGGATTTTGTAGTTTTTCTTTCTGCAGTAACCCCTGGGTGAAAGCAGTGACACATCTTACGAGAGCAAGAGATGTCCTCAAAGCAAATATAGGATTTATTTGAAAATTGACTAAATTTGCATATTTAAAGCTATGGTCTTTGCTTTTTCAATAGAAAAGTTTGGGTAGTACAATATCTAATGTTGGCTAATAGCTTTTATATCCTCAAGTGATGTCAAGAATAAATTGTCTTATATCAAATATCAATGCAAGGAGAAGAGAAGTACTTGAAAATTGATCAAAACGAATGTAATAAGTTATCCATACCTTTACTTAATAAATAGACAAGTGACCTTGGAAGAAGACAAATTCCTTACAAATTTTAAAGAAGTAATTAGAATATGAATGACATTTAGATTAAAAGTAGTAACGTTAAATATAAAGTAAGCATAAAAAAGGTAAAGGTAATATGATCAACATCATCCATGCCACTTATAGTTTTTAGTACATTAGAATGGATAGAACTAGAAACAATGTGTGGAAGAATTATGTAAGAGCGTGAGACTAATGTTTGCAATCAATAGAACTAATATACTATGTCTATATGATGGGAAGGTCATATGTTGCGTGCTATATTAAGTTAAAAATTTTGAAATTGCTTGATATTATGCTCTATTATTCGTATAAATAGTCTTGTTTTTATAGGGGATGAAGTTTATTGCTAATGCCTTTTTTGTGTTAGTTTTAGAGCATAATCATCTCAATATGAATTAATTAGTTGATCACCAATATCTCATATATTTTTATTAAAGATATTTGCAAAACATTTACTCCAGATGCAATTAAATTACATAATGTATGAAGGATATATTGTTCCCTATTATATGGTCCAAAGTTGTTTTAGATAATGTAAAAATAAATATTTAGAACATTTTTTAATTATTAAAGTTGTTAACAATATCTAGACACAAGAATGGTAATTATCACAAATGTTTTTCTATTGTCCTAAAAAAGAGATGTGATATAATATTGAATAAGGTATTTAATGGAGTTGCCATTCTATGTTATTAAGGAAAGATAGAGAAAAACCTAAAAAAAGAATTGAAAAGGTCCTAACAAGAAAAATGAGTTTAGAATCTAATTGTACAATAGAAAAGGTGTTAAACCCTTATGATACTTACCTAAATGGTTACCCATGTTTCAAACTTTTGGGCATTTAAAAAAGAAAAATGGGAGTGATTTTAAAAAGGATGTTAAAGTAATAGAAATGAAATATGTGGTTGAATGCCTAAGAGTTAATTGTATAACCTAATTAAAATCAAATACCAAGAGTGATGAAGAGGAGTTGAATAAAAATTAAAGCATGTTAATGAATGCCTAGGAGTTTGTGACTTTTACCTAGTGTTTGAAATGAAGTGCATGAAATTGTCTAGACTAATATTTCTCCCTTTCCAAATCTTAGATACTAACCTACCAAATAAGAATTTAAAATTCCTAAAGTCCTCCTTACACATTCACTTTCTTTTAGTAATTTCAAATTAAATTGATTGATTTCAAAATCATCAAATACAAAAGCATCAAATCGTTTCCTAAATTATAACAAAAGACCAAAAACAAATACAAAGCACAGTATGTACTTAAATGTATCAATTAGGCACCTGAGTACTCAGTTGATATACTTTGCAAACTTCTTAGGACAAGCAATCTTCTCAAAATAATAATCAATCTTCCCATAACAAGGCCACGCATAAAAGAGTAAGGTAAGAGAAAAAACAACATTTTCTCCGAATCTTTATGAATACCTTCACAGTTTACCATTAATTAGCTTCAGCACTACACCGACAAATGTATGCAGAAGAAAACCTACAAATATTTCATTTTTGATAACTAAATCAATTTAAGTGGGTATAATGTTTTTTTTCTATAACTTCATCACATCACATAAAAAGAAAGTCCCTAAGATAAGGCCTAAGCCTTCAATGAAATTCTTAATGACCTGGAAAGATAAAATAACTTGAAAACATGTAAATGGTTTAGTACTTCTCTAGCTATTTGGATGTTTGTTAAAGAGAACAAAATTGGATATTCTTTCAGCAATAAACATAAACTCTATGTTTCCATTTCAGTAATTAAGATATGAATTTTTATGACCAAGCACAAAAAGCTTTTAACTTGTAATTCAATACCTCTAGAAAGGGAGAAATCCTAGTTTCCAGGAAACTAATGACATGATAACCAAAATTTGTAAATAACTAAGAATTCTTGAGTTATGGCTTAGTACAAAAACCTCAAATTGATATATTCAACCAGTAATTCGATGACCAAAATATGCCTAACCACAACAATTCAAATTCCAAGTATTGTTGTACCCATTTCCTCCAATCTCTTACCAACCATCGGAACCAAGCATAACATGTCCTAGCAAAACCCAATTTAACGATGTATAAATAATATAACTGTATAGTTGGTTGAGTCTCTGTATGGTCAGTTCATTGTCTGTTGATAGTGAAGTTACTCTGTTTAGCTCTGTTTTCGTGTCTATATAAACAGTAACTGGGTTGTAAGTTAAAGATACGAAAGATACATTTTCTTTCTCTTCTCTCTCTAAAAGACGGTTACTAGCTTGTTCATGGTATCAGAGCCGAATGGTTTTTAACATCTTAATCGTTGTTAACTAGCTCGGTAATGGCGAATAGAGAAGAGGTTCATTTTCAACCTACAGCCAGTGTTGAGGATGATCCATATTTCTTGCATGCCTCTGATCATCCAAGTATGGTGCTTGTGACGATGCCATTGACTGGTTCTAACTATTTTAGCTGAAGTACGGCAATTAGAACTTCGCTTGAGGCTAAGGATAAACTTTGCTTCGTCGATGGAACGTTGACGCCACCTACCGATTCCATTCAACACTGGAAGTGGAAGAGAGTGGATTTGATGATTAATCTTGGCTTCGCAACTCCATCTCTAAGGATCTCAGTGATAGTTTTTGTTGGGACCCGATCTCAGAACCGGACCCCAACCGGAGAAACAAAAAACGAAATGCGAAGCAAAGTGCGAAAGCGAAATCAAAAGCAAACGCGTGCGGGGCGGAATCGAAAACAAAGCGAAAACAAACGACGGACATCGAATCTCAAAGCGAAAGAATCAGAAGCAAACAAACGGATTTACAAACGAAAGCAATTCGTTTAAGAACAAAAACTTAATTCCGACATCCGAGTAGCGAATATGTTAGAAAAACATCGCGTTGGAAACCATACGACAATCGGTCTAATTCAATCAAAACCGGTATAAATCTTTTTTTTCCTCATATTATTCATTCCTTTTTCTCTTTATTCAATCGTATACAAATCAAAACATCAATCATTTCCCCATTTGGAAAATTTCATCCATTTTAATCTCAAAATTCTCAAATTCCTTTGCCATAATTTTCCATAACCTCAATTTACTTGATTTCTCGAAATCAAGTATATCTTAATCTCATATTCAATTCTAAAGGTTCTGATACACTCATACAAATCCCAATATACATCTATTAATCAAAAACTTATTTGCCCGTTAACAAAAATCGGGCAGCATAACGGCTGTATTCTATACAACCCCAAAATCTGCAAATAGATTAAACACACTTCTATATTCCAAAACAATCCACAGACACTTCATCGGACCTCCTGTCCGGAATCCCAGCATACACAAACACAATTCTATACCTAAAACACTTCAATTCCCATTATCCATATCCAATTCATAAATCAATCCAAACACAATCCAATAATATCCATATACAATCACAATTCATATACATCTCAATTCAATACACAAGTCCATAATTTACTTACATATTCCGATTCCATAATCATACACAAACTC
>JANITX010000006.1:6620245-6634949 GCA_027564395.1 Erythroxylum ulei
AGTCTTATTGTAATAATAAAAGTCCTATACTACTAAACTTCCTACGGAATAAGAATAGGAAAATAATTATAGAAGTCCTATATCTGTAAACTACCTACGGAATAGGAAACAATAAATCGAAAATAAAGGCATCCACAACATACTTTCTGTCCCTTTTAACTTATATTTCAGAACATCTACTGCTTGTGGATACACTCAAGTTACTGCTCAGAATTATCACAGGTTGATATGGCTTCATAGGCTCTGTGGTTTCAATTTCTGTTATTTAGAATGTCGTGGCGCATTTCAATACATATGCATTTTTCTTGGTTCAAATGTAATTATATTATCATCACTATTTGCACAATATGATGAGAGAAGATAATTTCCAAAAATATATATATGATGAGACAAGAAGAATGATTTTTGTTTGCGTACATTGCTTACATTTATTTGGTTTCTTCTGATAAGGATTAAAGAAGAGGAAATGGTTTTAGCCGATATGCATCTTAGACCTGGAGAAGCTTGGGAGTATTGCCCAAGAGAGGCATTACGAAGGGTATCCAAGGTTTTAAAAGACGAATTTAACTTGGTATGTCAGTTGTTATGTGTCTTAGGGTGTTTGCTATGAGATAAGAATGTGATCTGCATTTTCCTGGTAGATGTCTTATTTTTCCCATTCATATCATCAGGTAATGAATGCAGGATTCGAAAATGAGTTCTTCCTCTTGAAGCATGTTTTGAGGTAAGTTACACTTTATCTTTTGCACATTAAATTGGGATTTCACAGTTTCTATAAATTAACCATAACTGTTTGAAGGGAAGGGAAAGAAGAATGGGTGCCGATTGATTCAACATCCTACAGCTCTACGTCAGGGTTTGATGCTGTTTCCCTTATATTTCATGAAGTTGTTGCAGCTCTACACTCCTTAAATATTACAGTAGAACAGGTATTGTAGCAAACGCAAACTACTTTTTGGCATCTGAATTCAAATCCTTGCTAGCATTAGAGGCATGCTATATTAATGATGTATACTCTTCATTTCTTTTGGGCTTCATTTTAGACTAGTTTCTACTTGGCAGATTTGTAGAAATGAGTAGCATAAGCTGTGATCTCTAATTGTTTGCAGTGCTTGTTGCTCTCTTCAATAAAAATTTTTAAAAGGTTAATCCGAGCTAAATTCATGTTTTAAGACGTGCAATTCTATGTCTTTACCGATGATTTACCTCAGCTAGACCCTATATAGTCCGAAGTCCCCTAGCACCCAATGTTGTACAACTTTAATACTGACACGAATACCGAACCTCCCTGAAAATGACAATTTCCTTCCTTTATCTCTCGAATTGCCTCTCCTCTCTTGCAAACATGCCCATGTGCAGACAGATGCTGTTTGCATGCTTTGTTCAACTGTATTGTGAGCGTTTCTTGATTCCTCGATTTTCTGATGCTTTTATAGTTACATTCTGAAGCTGGTAATGGTCAGTTTGAAATGGCTTTGGGGCACACAATCTGTACAAACTCTGCTGACAATGTGATTTTTGCTCGGGAAGTTATCCGAGCTATTGCACGGAAACATGGATTGTTGGCAACTTTTGTCCCAAAGTAAGTTCCATCATAATTTATTCTGATACTTCTACCATTCTGCAACATGACAGCAGGGGATGTATCGTTTGTTTACATCTCCAATTTAACAGTGTTCTGAGGAAGATGCAACCAGATTCGCAGCCTGCCAAGAAGGTTTAAATTGTTGTTGAGGCATTCTTACTAACAATAGCAGATGAAGACACTTTTATAGTCACATGCCTCTCATTTGTCATCTGTACAGAGGAAGTTGTTTTGATGATTATTCGTGACTATCATTTGTCTGTGTTATCATTTGGTATTTACTCATCCTGCACTGTATATTTCATGATCCAATACTTCTCTCCATAAAGTAAGTCTGCTTTTTGTGTAGGTATGCATTAGATGATTTTGGATCTGGATGCCATGTCCATCTCAGTATATGGAGGAATGGAGAAAATGTTTTTATGGCATCTGATAGATCCTCTCAATATGGAATGTCAACTACTGGGGAGGAGTTTATGGCAGGAGTTTTACATCATTTTCCTTCAATTTTGGCATTTACAGCACCTGTTCCAAATAGGTATCCTAGCTTTGATGTTCTATTCTTAACCATTTATAACTGTTGCTATATTTGGGTAAGTATAGTTTGTGAAGCTACTTGATGACAGAACACAGTTTTCCATAAGGCATTGCTTAAAGAAAGAAGTTTTGAGTATTGTTCTTAAATGCGTCGCTGTTTCAGAATCTATTTAGTTGAGATTCCAAAGCAAAATGTTGCAGAAAAGACTGACTAATTACGATTCTTATTTTGGCATTCATAGTAGAAAAGTTCAAATATTTGAAGCTACTCATAAGTGGGTTGTGACTTATCATGCTCATCTTGTGTGCCACTACCTTGAAATCTGATTTGTATCATGGTTGTCTACAGTTATGATCGAATACAGCCCAACACATGGACTGGAGCATATCAGTGCTGGGGAAAAGAAAATAGGGAAGCTCCCATAAGAACTGCCTGTCCTCCTGGGATTGTGGATGGCTGGGTGAGCAATTTTGAAATTAAATCTTTTGATGGCTGTGCAAATCCACACTTGGGTTTGAGTGCTATAATTGCTGCTGGCATTGATGGCCTCCGGAGGCATCTCCAACTACCTGATCCTGTTGGTAAGATTATTATCGAATTGATAAGATCATTTTATCATTATCAAATTTTTGTACTTCAAACTTTAATTTTATGATACTATAAAGCTGATCTTGCTTTGTCACATAGATTAGGCGTAACGTAAAGCTGGTATTTTGGAAAAAACTTGACTGTTTTTCTTGGTGTTCTGTCCCCGAACAATCATCCATCGCAATAGCATTATAGGGAGTTATATACTTTATCTAGTATTCTTCATCTTCACTATGGCTCTTGAATGAAATGGTATAGACTCAATTCAGCTTGGTTCTTGTGGTGGCTATCTGTTGACGTAGGTTAGTAGGTTTCATGTTTACTTCTGTCCTCTTGTTAATCTTCACTTCACTGTCACATTTGACTAAAATCATTTATAAAAAAAAGTAACCAAAGGATATCTGAATGTGAGTAGTAGGGATTTGAATTTTATATAGAACATAGAGTCCTAACTCAACATCGAGATTCTTTTGATTGCCAACTGTTGCTTCCATGCCATTTTAATTTGTTTATCTTTAGTCTCCACTGCAGTTTGACATCTGAATATATTTTCATTTTTGGAACAGATGCAAACCCTGCTACCCTTCATGGAAAACTTCAGAGATTGCCTCTATCACTTTCAGAATCACTAGAAGCCTTAAAGAAAGACAAGGTTATGGAGGAACTAATTGGAGAGAAGCTCCTGGCTGCCGTCAAAGGCGTACGGAAGGTATCTACAATATGTGCTTTCTAGTAGTGGCTTGAACTGAATGATCCTTGCATAGTATATAATCCTATATATTACACATATTCCTTGGATATAATACCCACGTAAATATTTCTGGGATAAGGACGTATTAGCTTGAGTTACATTTCCCTCCTACTTTACCTTAAAGTTTGAGCTTTCATTCAATCTCAACAGCCTGTTAATTCGAATAACTGAAATATTATCTCTTTAAGTGGATGAACCAGCTAGAGATAGCACGTCAAATATTTTATAAGGCACCGAGTTTGGAAGAGTTCATTTGAAATCTAGTATTTTCAACTAATCCGATTTGGATGCAAAATGATTCTGAGCATGACTTGCAGGCGGAGGTAGAGTACTACTTGAAGGACAAGGAAGCATACAAGCGACTGATACACCGTTATTAAGCAATGGCTTCCATGAGACTGCTTATTCTCATTAAAATTAGTTTTACATGGCTTTTGTAGTAAATAGTTCTAAGTTAAGTATATGTTTGGATGAGCTCTTGGAAGGCCAATAAGTACTTTTTTTCATTACAAAAGCATTTTTTAAGAAAAATGGGTGTTTAATTGTAAAATATAAAAGTATTTCTTTAATAGATATGGTTTTTTTGGTAGCTAAAATATAGCTTTTTAAGAAGCTCAAATTTAGAGTTTTTTTTTAAATATTTTTAGATATATTTTTCAGATCAATTGAGTCTATTTTTAGTCCATTTTGTCCTTATTTTATACATAATTTTCACAATATTCACAAATTTATCTTTCCGTTTATTATGTATTTAACTATTTATTTAACATGAATATTTATTTTAGGATTTATAATATTATTTGGCTTTGTTTATATGTTTTAATATTTATTTTTGATATTAATTTATTTATTTTATAATCTATATAAAATATTTGGTAAGATATATTTTAATTTATGTTTCATGTAGTTTAAAATTATATAATAATTAATATATTGTGCTTTACATATTGTTTAATATATTTTAAATAATTTTTATATGCATAAATAATTTTTATTACAAAATAAAAGATAGCTAAAATTAAAAAAGCTTTTTTTTATGTCACTAAATAGTCTATAAGTTTTTTCTAAAAAAATTCTTTTTAAAATTACAGCTAAACAATCAATTGATTTTTAAAAAAAAATTCTAAAAAAAATCTACAGAAAGAAAAAAAAAACTACTATATCAGCTCAACCAAATAGAAGCTAAGAAGATCGGGGCTTACATCTACTTTCTTTTTAGGTGGAACCTTGCTCTGTTTTCCAGTCATATACATATGGTCCCTTCTACATTGATTTAGTAATATCATATAATCTAATGCACTTGTTGCTTGAAACGTAAGCTTATTCACAGTACTAATGTTTTCCTTGAAGAGGTAAATTTGGTAGAAAATTTTCATGGGTCGAGACTCCACTTATCTCTTTCTAATGTACTGTATATAGTATATAGTGAAAGGGGGTGGTTCGGTTAATGAAGCTTCTATTTAGAGACCATTCACCTATTGAAAAAACGTTGAAAGAGACCATATTGGATGGACTGATGTTTAAGCTTCTGTTAACAATGGAAGGTGCATGCGGAAAGCGCATAGCTAGCGGCCAGCTCTGCGTAGATCCCATCAATAATGGCCTTGACTATGTATAGACATTCATAACAAACATTTGCAATATAAAACACAGCCAACTGAGGGAACATCTAAAAACTTTGTAATACAATCAAAACCAAGTTTTTCATATTCTAGCAGTAATTAATGGCATGGCCTTTGAGAGGTCTCTATGCAGCGTTTCTGCTTTTAACGGTTGTGTTGCCTAATTGCATTGCAGGGAAAGATGCCATTCACCATGCAATTGGACGACAAAATCATATTAAAACTCCACCTGCTAAACATCATAAACCTCCGTTCAAACCTGGCCCTTGGAAGAAAGCACGTGCCACCTCTTATGAAGGTGGCTCAGGGACATTCGGTACGTTCTCACCAACCTTTTTGCTTTTGCCTCACAATCGGTTCAGTGTCAAGATTTTTTTTATTGATTTGCCTGAATTTTTTGGATTCAAAAACCTTGAAATTCTCAGATTTGTTGTTCCTGGACTAGCTCGAAGGTTAAATTTTGTCTTTGAAATGTAGGAGGAGCATGCAACTACAAAGATGTGGTATCCCAAGGCTATGGCATGAGCACAGCAGCATTGAGCGATGTCATGTTCCAGAAAGGAAAGGCCTGTGGGGCTTGCTACGAGATCAGATGCGTTGACAACCCTCAATGGTGCAAACCAGGACAGCCTTCAATTATTATTACTGCAACTGACAACTGCCCTCCAAACTACGCCCTGGCTAGTGACAATGGAGGCTGGTGCAATCCACCCAACGAGCATTTCGACATTGCTAAGCCTGTTTTTAATCAACTTGCTGATCACACGGCTGGCATCACTCCGATCGAATATCGCAGGTTACATAGCTTTGATTGCTTCTGAAATAGTCAACAGTTGTATAGTTCTACCACCAAATTATAAAACAATCTACAGTACAACCATGAATCGATTTCATTTTTTAGATTCACTAGTTTTTGGTTCTGATTGCAGAGTTCCATGCAAGAAGCAAGGAGGCATTAGGTTCACAATAAATGGAAATCCCTGGTTCTATCAGGTCACTGTGTGGAACGTTGGAGGAGCTGGAGATGTTGTTAGTCTGCAAGTGAAGGGTAGTGACAAGCTGAAATGGACAAAAATGGATCGTGATTGGGGTTCAACTTGGAAAACCAGTTGTAGTTTGGTTGGCGAGTCATTAAGCTTCCGTGTTAAAACAAGTGATGGAAGGACCTCAACTTCATGGCATGTTGCTCCTAAAAACTGGCAGTTCGGTCAGACTTACGAGGGCAAGAACTTCAAGTGAAAAGACATAGAAAAACTGTGCAAGTACACACGTATTCGCACGGCCTAACCTCTGACTTCGACAAACCACAATGTTTCATACTTCGATAAGAGTAGTTATGCTAACGTATCCAAATGTAAATGGAAGTACACATGTATTCGCATTCCCAAGTTTTACTTCATTTGAACTTTAACACACAATGAGTATTTCAGGTATTAAGAAGCTGCTAGTAACGATATGTACCATCTGAACGCCTTACTAAAAGAGCTTTCCATGTACAATTCCTACTAAGCATTTGCTCAAATGAATATATACCTGAATAATCCATCTGATAAACGTTACCGGGCATGCAATGCCTAGTAAATATAATTGAAAACAAGCCCAAGTAATCGCCAAAAATTGACGCCCAGGATTCATGTAAAAGATAGAAGCATCCTCGACCTCTCCACCCACCAAGCAGGGAGTTACTCTTCAATTCCTCAACTGAAATCTGACTGCGGTGTGAAGCTTCTGCGTCAATCTCAACAGTATTAGACGAAGTTACAAATGCCGAAGCATGCCAAGAGAATTCCTTTGATTTTAACTTTTAAACTTCATGTATGCTTGTCCCTCATTTTGATTTCTTCTGTTTTTTCCTTTTTCTTTTTCCTTCTCCTGTATCTGACCTTTCTGCCAACCGTTTGAACTGTAGTGAACGAATTTTTAGGAGCTTCTCTTTTGCATCTCGAAAAAGTGAATCTGATCTGGAAGCCATTAATTGCTGAGCATATTGAAAGGACCATGAAGAATTACAAGAGTCAGAACTTTGAAAGGGAAAAATGCAGACCAACCCAGTTATGTGATCCCAGGTTTTGTTTCCCGAATCTCAAATTGAATCACATACCTTGAGGTGATCCATTGCTGCAAGATTGAAACCAAGCGTATCCTTGCATTCCTGAAACATGTTCACACCATTTAATTAATGCACAATCCCAAATATCTTAAGCTATATTTCAAAATACAATAAGATGAAGTGTCCGCATGACGCTCACAACAAAATAAAGTGTGCATTATTGGAATCAACTAAACATTTCAAGTCCAGTGAAGTATCTGTTCACTAAAATTCTACAATTACCTTGACTCTTGCATAAAGGATATCTTTGAGAACAGTCAGCACAGGTCTTGCAGCTGGGGTGGTAATCAGCTGGTTATAATGTGTCTGCAATAACACTGTAGCAATCCTACAAACAAGCTCAACCTGGAATGCAAAAATGAGTGATGATTTCCATCAGTTGTTATGATTAGAAAGTACAGAAACAGAAAGTTCTTTGGTGAGAAACCATGAATATGAACCATCATAGAGCAGATCCAAACTTCATTTAGAAGAAAGACGGTAGATTGCATAACACACATGTAACTCAGTGAACTACGTGTCTTTTTCACATCTGCTAGTGCTAACCTTGTCAGGATTAGTGGTCCAGTCTTTCAAGTAGGCTATGAGCTTCAAAGCATCTGAGAATGGTAAAGCCTGTACAAGAAAAATTTCTGCTAAGCAGCAGTAACTTACAAATCAAATAGCAACAGGACAGAAGCCAAGTTCAATTATTTCAATTACATGTTGACAAAAGCCCCTAATTTCCAAAACAGGACATACAATATCATACAACAGTTTAAATAAAGTGGGCGCAATCAATTAGATATAGAGACAGAGGGAGTTCATGAACCAAAAATTGCAGGTAACTGCAAGGAAACTGCTGCATGACAACCAGCAATTAATATCAAGTGTTCCAAAAAAGGTTGCAACTAAGTCTGACTACATCAGGATGGCCACAATAACTGGAGCTGCCTTTGCTAAACTACACCAGATTACTTATGTTTCATGTACAAGATAAGGGTACAACCAAAATTCTCTACTTGGCTTCTGGATTAAGAGTGAGTGAAAGACATCATGATTTAGAAAACTAGAAAAAAGGTTTACATAATCTATGATTCAAACTGTCAAGTTAAACAGGTTACTAGACATGTTTATTAAAAAACTACTACAGCATGCAGCAATTCTCTCCTACTAAAAACAGTAGATAGTTAAAAAACAAATAGATAGCCCAGCTACAATTTTCTTAAATACAAGTAATGCAACTTGCATACCAGTAACGTCTGCTCCAAATCATTGGTGTGAACATTTGAGAGTGCATGGAGAACATAATCAGATGGAGAGAGGCCAAGCATGACAGCATTTGGTTGGAAGGAAGCAACTTTCCCATGGATCTCCTCCTGAGAAATATATAAATATGCCAGTTTCAAAACAGATGCATAAGAATCAGGTCTTCTCAAGCTCAAATCAACATTAAGCTTCCCCTCATCATGTTACATGGAAAAGGTCATTATGTCCAAAAAAGTGCAGGTATTACCTAATGAGCCAGAAACATCAAATAAAGGAAAACAAAGTCATAAGGAGCGCCGCTATACCTCATGTTCAGCAATACGTTTCATTTCTACTCCTGCTACATCTAAAGCATCAATAATCAAGTCAGTTCCCGTGAGAGTCTCTTGAGTTTTCTTTCCTGCTAAGGCAACAACCCCTTCCTCTGGAAGCTCTTCTTGGGGTGTATACTTGTTTTCGAATGCACTATCAAGGTCCTCAAACATTTCTTCCAACCTTTGCTCTTTCTCTTCCTGCAAAATCAATGATATATCTTACTTGATGTGTTACTGACATATAAAATTTACAAATCAAGCTGCAGTAAGGATACGTCAGGAGAAACAAATTAACTACCAAACACTCAAAGGGGAAAAAAAAGAAAAAAGAAAAAACCTCAATGAAAAATGGCTCTTCAGTACGATCCCAACGGCGTATGGATCGGTCATGAGACCCTGTGACAACAAACTCACCACGATTACTGATTGCAAGACACCAAACATCTGCATGGTGCCCTCCAAGTGTTAAAAGCAACTCAAACTTATCAGCATCCCAGTATTTTACAAGGCGATCTTTCCCCACGCTAAACATGTAGTGCGTGTTGCGAACAAATTGCACGGCCATGACACTAGACATACAGAGATTATTAGAATTGCAAAACAATATATCACCCAAATCGAAGAGAAAAAAATATCTACCAAAGCAACTATAAGTGTGTAGCACCTGTCATTATGAGCAAAAAGAGACCTATGGCAGTCACCAAAATCCAGCCCCCAGATTTTCAAATTTTTGTCTGCAGAGCCTGTAACCATCAAAGCCCCATCTGATGATATGTCCATACATAGCACTGGGAGCTTGTGACCGTACAATGACAGAAAAAATTTCAAAGAATCCATGAAGAATACCTGAAGGATCATGGGCTTCAGCATGTCAGAAAAATAAATGACTCAAGGAACAAACAAGAAATTTTTTTTCTAGAATAAATAATCCAAATGGAAACTATTAAAAACAAAGTTAGAAGTTATAAGCTACCATCATGAAACATTTGAGATAACCAAAACTGTTAAACTGATTAATTAATTTGTATCCTGATTACTTCTTGTAAATTGGAAAAATACTGACTTCATAAGTATCAGAATAAGCAAGGACTGATACAATCAGTAATCAGTAGACGCCTTCAAACCTTCATCTTGATGTAATGGAATTATGTCATATGCCTCTCAGAAAGAAGAGGCATTATAACGTTACTAACCTTCCATCTTCTCATTACAATTACTGCTGACAGTTTCACAATCTCTAGTTCTCCCTTCTTATAGAAATTACAACTGTGAATAGCAACTTTCAGAAAATTGTGATGATAGGCGGTAGCACAAGTTACACATGTACATTTATTGGGATAAAAGTTTTAAATGGCTACACACGATGCATATAAATGTACGGTTCATGCAGAATTCAAGAGCTCCAAAAGATATAACCAGACACCAACCTAAAATTGTTTGAAAACTCATCAAGTTTATCATCAACATAGACAGAATAACTTTCCATCTCCTTTGACATTATAATAATTCTTTTTTTTTTAACAATCTGCACCTGCTTAGTGTTTTATTCACCACTCAACTAAAATGACAAAGGCATTGAAAGCATAAAACTGGAAATCTCAAAGAACTCTTAACCTTTACTGTACAATCCAAGAGGGCAACAGCAATGTACTTAGCATCAGGGCTAATTGCAACTACCAGAACATCATCATTCATCTTCATAGTCCTTGTATTTGACACCATTAGCTGCTTAGTATCCTGTAAACAAGCAAAAACATTTAACTTGAATTCTTTGACATGCAATTGTATTCCATAAAGAATCAATTTGCCAATAAAAAAAAAGCGTACTATAATTACAAAAAGTAGTGAGAAGACCATACTTGATCAGGCTTCTGTTTCATTTGATATTTCCAAAACTTCACATCATGATCTGCACTGCCTGTGACAAATCCATTTTCATTTGGAAGGGCAATAATCGATCGCACAGAACCACCATGAGCTTCCACAACCTCAACACAAGTGCCACTCCCAATATCAATGAGTTCTATCTTGCCCTCTTTAGTTCCAACTAGGGCATACTTGTTATGTGGAACAATTAAACCACATAGTCCATACCCAGAATCAATAGTTCTAAGGCAAGAACCGGTACTTGGATTCCAAAATTTTACTGCATTATGACTTGTGGACATCAACAGCGTATTGTCTGAACTAAGTGTAACACTTCTGACATCAGACCGGTGTCCCTGAAGCTCAATAGAAAGAGACTTTGTGGATGCGTTGCTTTCAAGAGAATAAAATTCCAGTAAGTTATTATTCAAAGACAGTGCTAAAGTAGCCATAGAGTTCTTTGGAGTCACAGGGCAGAAGGAAATGGAACAGATCTTTTTCCTTGCTTGAACTATTTGAAGCAGCTTGAAAACATCCAGAACGGTAATGCTGGTGTCATTTCCGTCTTCTTCAACATCAAAATTTTCATCTTTACCTGCAGCTACCTCAGCCGCCCCTTTTAAGGATTTCTTCTCTTTCTTCCTACGATGCCTCCGTTTTGCTTTACGCTTTGCATTAGCATCATCAAGAATACAATATATGTCCACTGTTTTTCCAGCAACTTGACAAGCCAGTAAAGTTCCCAAGTTATTGAATCTAACAGTTGCAACTCTATCTTTGCTTTGCCTTTGAATTTCCCCAAACTTCTTCAAAACTTCCCATTTATTTTGAGTAGATAAATCTCCATAGTTCACAGAATGAGTTCCATTTTCTGTTGTAGATTGTCCATCCACCATCTCATGCTTAAGTGTATAAACTCGAAGCTCAGGGTCTGCAGAACCAGTGACCAAGTATCTTTCTTCAGGGTCAACATCCATCGACCAAATTTCACCGTGATGACCGCTAATTATTTGCATACAGTGCTGTGTTTCAAGATCCCACACCCTCAAAAATTTGTCTTTGGAAGAACTAACAAGCTTTTTACCCAATTCCAAGAAAACAAGGTCCGTAACCTGCAGTGAAGACAATGGCAACAAAAAAAGGGAAATGTAAAACAAACCCAACAGTTTTTCACCATTTATGAAAAATCTCAACAAACAAACCTGGTCACGATGCCCACGAAGGCGAAAAAGACCAGCCTCACCAACCACGTCCCACAGTATAACATCATTATCTTTACTTCCAGATGCAAGCAAAGACCCAGCCTTGTTGTACCTCAAAACAGTGACTGCCCCTTTGTGCCCATTCAACGTGGTTTCACAAATCCCTTTCTCACTATCCCAAATTCTTATACTACCGTCTCCATAACCACTTGCTATCTGGAGACCAAATGAAAATATAACTTTCACATCCTAATTCATCATTTCAAAATATAATTAAACTGAACAACTTTATATAGAAATTATAAAGTTTAACACAGTATGCACTTAAAAGAAGCATCTTTTTAGACTCGATAGATACATTTATGGCTACTCGAGAGATAATAAAGCCCTAGAAAACATCCTATTCAACAAACAGTTCAATCAACAAGTAATTGATATCGAAACATTACCAGAGAGGAAGGAGACGATGCAATCGAAGTAACGGCAAACGACGGACTATTACGGGAGGAGTTGGACGGAGCAAGGGTCTTGGTGCAGACACCTTGCCTGACGTGCCAAACTCCGATCTTCTCGAGCGCCGGAGCGAGAATATGCTTCCCAGAGAAGTCGTACGATATATTCGACTCAACCGACGCTATGACACCGAAGGCCAACGCCGGTTCGTATCGAAGGTAGGCCTTCACCATTGCCGCCGCGAGTCTCTTTTGTAGCTATGGCTCAACGCGGTGGTCTTGCTGTTACCGGTTGGGTGAGGGTTTAAGGGTTTAAGCGTTTGTTTAGGCTGGGAACTGAGTCGTTCAGTTTATTGGAACATGTGATGAATTATGGGCCTCTGCATATTTATTGACAAGCCCTCTTTTATTAAGAGGATTGAAAATCTAAAAATAAGGTTTGTTTTTGTTTATTTTTATTTCCAAATTTAGTAAAAAAAAAGTTTATTTAAGTTTTGATTTGTGTTTTTAGTTTTAATTTCTTCTCATTTTCAAAAATTATGTTTTTGTTTTCTATCTTTATTTTCTTACTATCAAATAAATAAATAATAATTATTTAATATATTATTTTAATAAGATTTATAAGTAATTTAATTTAATATTATACATTTAATTAATTATTAATAATAGTTATGAATAATTTAATTTTACTAAATAATTTTATATAAACTTTGTAACTAAATTAAGTTTAATAAAATAAATATAATTAAATTTAAAATATCTTCGAAATATATAAATTTTCAAATAAAAATTGATTTAATAATTAAGATATATTTAAATAAAAGTTAATTTTTAAATTATTTTTTAATATAATGAGTTAATTTTATTAATAATTTGTTAATAAATATTATTTAAAATATTAAAATAAATTTAATTAATTAAAAATAATTTATTTTTAAGTTTTATCTAATGTGTAATTGTTAAACAATTTTATTTTTTTTGTGAAAATATATGCAAATTTTATTTTTGAACGAAGGAGAAAATCTTGCTTTCTTATAAGAGCACTCAGTATTTTATTCAAATTATACTAAAGAACCTAATTTTATAAATCTATGAGATATTTTCATTTTTAGGATACGAACAAAAGTAAGATTAAATCTGGTAACTTTTGAAGTAAGTATAGATTTTGTTTGAACTTACTGTTTTAATGAAAAAGGCAAAAACAATATTTTGGCCTCTTTAAAGCTAATATAATAATATCTTTTAATTTTTGTATATATTTTCAGATTCAGGTAACCGATAATTCCACCTATTATCCAAAATTTAAATTAAACCAAATTTAAATTTTTACTCAAACTTGCTTTAACTAATTAATTTATGTAGCTCTCTTATAAATAATTAGTCCCCTTATCCTCCCCCTGTAAATGAACTTGAATACTATACATAAAAGATTCTCACTTTTTTTTTCAACCTTTGATTCCTAACCTTTAATTAAAACTTAGAATTTTATTTTTATGAAATTAAATTACTAAAATTTCTAAACCTATTATAATAGATTTAAGCTCTAAGAAAGTTAGCAGTTATTACCTAACCCTCTTTATAATAAAACCCGTTAAAGGTTGGAAGGTGGACACTTGTGTGATTACAGCAATTGGGATGGGTCAATTTTAAAAATAACTTGACGAAAACAATAAGAAAAGGAACAAGTTTTAGAATAAGGTATAAATTATAATTTATATTTTATTATGTTTTGTACATTATAGAATTTAAGTGATTTTGGCTCTTAAAAATCGTACCAAGTAGGTTTTATAACTATGTGAGATCACATCTGCCTTAATTTCCTAACAAGTGAAGGTCTAGACATTGCTTAGGAATGCTTGGTTAGTTTATGTTCTACGATCAATCGTTTTGGTTGTAGTTTAGTGACAAATTATTTAAAAAGACATTCTTTATCTTGTACATGTTTAGATGTATATAATAAAGTCCATAGGATAATTGTACATTGCACATGAAATTATAATGAGATTATAATTATGAGATTTATATTGCATTTATATATTATTCCTGAATATTCCTAGTCATTGTTCTATTAAGATTGGACATTAATAGAACGTAAAAAGACTAGCACACGTTTTGTTTTTTCTTATTAAGGAAGTAGTCGATCTTATAGGCTAAAGTATAGAGATATTTAAACAAACGTGTGGGTGTTTATTAGGGAACAAGTTCACTGAACAAACCCAATATGAGAAATCCATTTCGAACATTACTTGTATGTCTATGGAATTCTCATTGTGATGATTATATAAGTGATTTTTTGACTTGAGGTCATCAAAGTTATTTTGTATGGGGATTGTTACGTTTTGATACTTCTTGTGATCTATTTTATCAAAGGTCGTTAAACGGTAATCATTGGATATAGCATGAACTATATGGAGATAGTTGAATGATC
>JANITX010000006.1:6700272-6712828 GCA_027564395.1 Erythroxylum ulei
TAGGAACTCTCTAGCCTTCTCTTGGATATACACCCTCGAGAGGTACTTCTTCCTAAACACTTCCACAAAATCTCTCCAGGATAATACCGGAGGCATCACTTGACTCTAGGGCACTGATTCCCACTAATGAAGAGTATCTCCTTGTAGCAAGCTCACTGCATAATCTAACTTCTCTTCATCCGAGCACTTCATCTAAATCAGAACCCTCTCTGTCCTCTTCAACCAAGCTTCAGCCTCTTCGGGATTTGTAGTCCTATAGAAATCTACAGCTCCATACTTGCGGAGCTTATCATACTAACCACTCCTCTCCATTAGAGTCTGCATTAGGCCTTATGACCCTTGGCCCATGGCATATGTGAAAGACTGGGCAAAGGCCTGAAAGAACTACGGGTTCATAAATGGCATAGGAGGAGGAGGCGGTGGCACTTCATGCTACATACTAGGTACCTCAGGATCAGGAGCAAGGTGTGTCCTAGCATCTTGCGGGACATAAGATTCATCCATGCTCCCTTGGCGAGACCCAGATCAAGTCAAAGCTCCTCGAGTTCTTCTTCGAGGTGGTATTTTTCACTCCTTGAATAGAAAAAATTGAAAATCTTTAGTTTATACAAAACAAATTTCAAAGTACGTAAAAAGTTCAAATTGTATAAAACGATTTTAAATCATGAGAATCAAATTAAAACTTTCATGTTTTAAGCTACCCATTTCATATTTTGAATACTCCAAAACCTAGTCCCAAACTTGGACCTAAACCTAGTCGCTCTGATAACATAATAAGTTAGACCACGTTTCCAGAGCCCAACAACGGGAGCTATAAACCTTGTGCTTATTATCTTGTAGGGTTATATGCCATCATTCCACAAGGTTGGTGTGCCCACACCAGTAAATCACCCAAATTACAACTTGAATTCTTCAAAGAAATTGTAGCTTTAAGTCTCTAGTTTGTTTTGAAACAAGAATCATCTTAATCGGAGTTGTACAACTCAAGATAAACTTAAAAAGCTAAGGCGTGTTCATACCCCAATCATGCTCTCCCAACCGACCTCTCACTTACTCTAATGCAAACATTCTCAAAAAAATTCTAAGAGATACAAATTTTCATGGAGATACATTAAAAGATGTTAGGAATCCATTGCTTTAAGAATGACTTCATTTGGAGGTCGGATGAGGAAGTTATACCCAAAAGAATCGAACATGTTTATACCATCAATCAATTTGTACCTATCTTGGCGCAATTGCCATAACTCCCATTAAAAATGTCGGATTGACTTCATTTTTAGACGGTTTGAAAGAATACTTCTAGATCTATAACTTTCATGAAGACCTCAAAGAGAATGTCTACCTTTTGAAGGATCAAAAATGGAACCAAAGATGACGATGCAAACTAAGAAGATGAATAGTGTATAAGATGATGCACAAAACTAAGATGATGAACAGTGCATAAGACGATGCACAAAACTAAGACAATGAACAGTGCATGAGACGATGCACAAAACTAAGACAATGAACAGTGCATGAGACGATGCACAAAACTAAGATAATGAACAGTGCATAAGACGATTCACAAAACTAAGACAATGAACAGTGCATGAGACGATGCATAAAACTAAGACAATGAACAGTGCATAAGACGATGCACAAAACTAAGACGATGTACACCGTGCAAGAGAAGATGTTTCAACTGGGTCTTCCTCATATCCCCAAAGTTCTAAATCACTTTTTACACTCTCCAGAGCATCTCCACTCATAAGTACCATAACTTTCAACTTAGATTTCCAGAAATTTCGTGCTATATACCGTTGGAAAGATAAAAGAAAGATCTACAACTTTCTAGAAGATAAATTTGCCTAAATCAGCCTAGATCAACCCAGAATTTTCCCTGAAGTCAGTTCACGAATTTTCTCCTTATGCAACTACGAGAAACAAGGGCGAAAAAAATCATAATCCATTATCATCAAAAGATCATAGTTTTATAAAGCTTTAGTGGGCATTTTAAGCCTCCACTACATCAATGCTTCAAAGGAAATCTCAAAATATAAAAAAAAATACATGAACAATAAATTGCTCAAAATGTAACTAAAGCCTTGGTTTACAAGATTAGCTTAAAACAACAACATTTCAAAAGTGGAGTGATGCCTTGGCCCTTGACTACCAAATCTCTTGCTCATCACCTGCTTATGGGGAGGAAAGTGGGGGTGAGCTTAAGGCTCGTGGGCAACAATTTGACAATTGGTAATAAGCAAAATTATTATAATAATCAATTTCATTGTAAAACTCACATGAATGCATAACATGTGTGCAATCACTATTTTTAACATATCACGAACACATAGGCACATCAAATTGGTACGGGTGGATCCAAAACAGAACGTACTATGCATTTGCACATAATAGTCTTGTGTAGCCGTGAACTGGAGTCTATGAAAGAGCTCCATGCCACTAGCAGGCAGGCAGGAGAAGCCTTTTTTTTTGTGAAAGTGCACTTGACTTAACTTAGGGGACCACTACAAACCCACATAACATGTATTTCATGACTTGTAAAACAGAATGCCCATAGAGGCATATTTCGAAAACTTGTTTTCTTAGGCTTGATGCCTTTTTAAAATCATTTTCATAATACACAAATATGCAGCACATTTTTAAAACACTCAAAGAACAATATATGCACATTTAAAAGTAGTTGAAACTCATTTATTTCCACTTCTTGAAAGAGACATTAATGGATTATTACTAAATCATAAAAATGTAACCCACCTTGAATTTCTTGATTATGGCTTGCTCAAAAATGCTTCTTCTCTTGCACTTCTTGTCCTTCTTGATTTTCTTCAACATTGACAAAAATCCCAAATCAAAGGAATTTAAATTGGAAAACCCAAAGAACCAAATTCATGAAATTGATCCTGGAATACTTATACGTATACCTTTCCTAAGCTCTTTGAACCAAAAACCTTTCAAAACTCCAAAAGACTAACATCAACTTACCTTAAATCTTCACCAAACAATGATTTTCTTGGCTCTAATGGAAGCTTTAATCTTCCTCTTCCTTTTTCCCTTCTTGATCACTCTCAAAATCCCTCTTGAAGGTTAAGAAAAACCAAAACCTAGGTTGCTCTTCTTTCTTTCCCTAAACTCACGAAACTCTCTCCCTTCTTTCTTCAATTCCGTTTTCTCTCTCTTCCAAATGCAAGACACCCTATTTTCTTCTCTTTTACACCATTAATGATTGCATAAAGTCCCCTTTTTGCCCTTACTTTAATGCCTTATGGTTTTTAAACTTACATGACTTGACAAAATTGGCCTTATACTCTCCCACTACTTTAATAGTTCAAAGCCCTTAGCTCATGTCATATTATCTTACCCATATTAACATGCTAATCAATTCCAGCATAACTAATCTAGCAAGACCCCAAAATTAATCTAATCATGCTTATAAAAAAAATTCAGGGGTCAACATACTTTGATATTAAGTTCTTGTATTTTAACTTTGAATCAAAGGGAAAAAGGTAGCTTAACAAATCATATATTCTCTTGTGTATCAACTATTTGATAAAAAGTGACAACTTTTTTTTAATGTTTCTTCGATCTTCTCTTTTGTTATAACCACTTGACTTAAATCTGGTTTCAAATCTTCCCTCAAGACCTGTGCATAAATTTTTGTATAACAAGCACACTATAAGAAAATAGGACAATCTGCGGCGTTTAAAATACGTCGCCGAATATAATTTGAAACGTTTTATAAAATGTCACAAAAACATCACAGAATGTGGTATAAGCAAAAGATTTCTGCGACGTTTTTCATAAAACATCAGGAAAAACCTTAACATTTCGTGACGTTTTAAAAAACGTCACAGAAAGATTGGACATTCCGCAATGTTTTTGGAAAAGTCACGGAAAGTCATTCCGTGACGTTTTTAAAAACATCACAGAAAGTCACATTCCGCGACACATCCAGAAAAACATCGCAGAAAGTAACATTCTGTGACGTTTCAAAAAATGTCGTGGAAAGTAAATGTCACGGAATGTTACTTTCTGCGACATTTTTAGGACGTCGTGGAATGTCTTCCACAACGTTTTTACAATTATATTATTTTAATTATTATTTTCTTATTTTTTTTAAAATCATTTTAATTTAATAATTTTAAATTTTAATAATTATTTTATAAAATACAAAATTTTAATCTTATTTGTTTAATAACTATTCAATATTATTTATGAATTTTATTTATTTAATAATTCTTCAATTTTTTAAAAAATTGAATTAGATCATAGCATTGAATTAGATAAAAATTCATTAGCAGATCAAATTCTGACGATAACATTGTCCATTCCTTTAGATGAAAATTCATAAACACATAATTGAAGATGATGTCAATTGAGAACCAAGATACTATAGAAATCTTTCTCATCAGTCGAAACTTTAACTTGCAAATAATTCTCCAACACATCTAATAGTAATTTATCAAAATAATCTTACACAAGAAATGTAAATTGCAATCAAGATTCACCATCTGTACACATCAAAGTAACTCGTTGAAAACAACAATATTCCATCAAGTCCTAGCAGCAACGCCAACACTAGTAGGACGAGGTGCTTGACCAGGCTGACCAGGCTTTGCAGCATCATCCTGAAAAAGTAAATAAGGAAACTAGAAAAATGTTTGCAAGAATAACTTATGCACCGTTATTATACGTAACTCCTCGAAAGGAAAGTGATTCATCACGGAAAGAACATCTGCAGAACAATAGAAAAACTAAAAAAATATTTTCATTGTTCTTAATAACTTCACAAATTTACCAACTACATATACTTACATTGGATCAAAGAATATAATCAAAATAAAATGAATTATAGTTGCGGCCCGTCAGGATTCCATTTTTATCCAAATTCATCCAAGTAAACTACTTTTAATGTCACAATGGCATCAAATTTATGAGGATCGATCAAGAAGCAGACATTAAGATTAGTGAAGTAAAAACTTTCCCCAAAAGAAGAATAGTACCTTGCGTTTGAGGAAACGCTGTGGGGGATCATGATTCCTGCGGTCAGTGTGGGAACGAACTCTGACGACATGAGAGTGAATGGCACATGACACACGGTACTGTATCTTCACATAAAGCTTGGGAAGTGCATATCCTTCACAATAAAGATTATATGAATAAAAAAATTATACATTACCAAAATAAACAGAAGAGAAAAGAGAAGAATAAAGATTATACAATACACAGAATGTGCTGTAGGATATGGTAGAGATGCCAATTGCTAAAATTGGCATCTCTAACAGTACCCGAATATTATCCAGTTTA
The DNA here is from genome assembly GCA_027564395.1 of Erythroxylum ulei. Classification (NCBI taxonomy): domain Eukaryota; kingdom Viridiplantae; phylum Streptophyta; class Magnoliopsida; order Malpighiales; family Erythroxylaceae; genus Erythroxylum; species Erythroxylum ulei. The sequence continues at coordinate 6,705,577 of JANITX010000006.1, forward strand.
ATAGCTACCTTCAACTCTAGGGAACACGGTTATTTTTATCCTAACTATTATTTTCTCCTCACCGAGAACAAAACTCAAATCCACCTGAAATTTTAGTGTGGTAAGGAGACAAAAAGACATATAATAGTTCCAAAAATACATTGGAAGTCCCAACAGTCAATTCTCTTTGATATCCATACCATATCAAAGTAGTAATCAAGCAATTTGTAGTCCTTCAAGAATATTTCTTTCGGAGCATCCATGTTGGATTCTTCAACTTACTTCTGTAATGTTTCTGTTGAAACTAAACAAATTAGCTTCTTACTGTTTTGTTTAGCCCTCTAAAAGTTGAAGAAGCATAATAAACACATCAATAGAAAGGTTGATTAAAATAAATGTCAATGACATTTTTAAAAAATATTCAAGTTATAGAAATTACATATAGTGCAGGGTACAGAAACTGACAATTTCGTTGAAAGGTGACCTGAATTAAATCAATTCTTAGAAAACACTAACAAAATCGTCTGGTTGATCATTATAATACATAAAATGAAAAAGAAGATGAAGCCATGACATAAAATCAAAATTTGATGCATATATATACCCACAAACCTCTAAGCTTAGTAAGTGCCTGTATCTGGATATATTTTTCACTGAATTGCAGATGAAACTAACTCGATTTGTAACCTTAGGCTGCATAAATCAATAAAACAGAAAGTAATTGAGAATCAGTAGTTGAACATTAGCATGAACAAATATTCGTAATAAAAACTGAAGAGCATAAAACAAATTTCAAATATCTTAATGTGCATCAAAGGTTAGAACGGAGTGAAACTTTCACAACCACTAGTCATATATTTTCAAGGTGGAAATTATGAAATTTGGAGCATCAAGATGAAGACCTTACTTTGATCCCAAAACCTATGTAATTTGGTGGAGAGTGGATACAATGAAGACGATGTGGTCGTTAATGGTTTTAGAGATGTTCGAAAAAAGAGTTTCCAAGGTTTTGTTTTTCATCTAATAAGTTGTTGATGAATCACTTCCTTGCACTGAAGCTAAAATAAGATCTAAATAAGCATAGGATGCCCTACAAAATGCATACAAAAGTACTACAAAAGTGGTAACTATCATATTTCAAACTCTTCATTGAAATTTTGAAAATATGTTTATGAAAGATGGGGATGTTTTGTGTAATTATATTTCAAGCATCATTGATGTTATGAGTCAAATTTGAAAGTATAGGGAGGACTTTGTGTAAGCAAAATGTTGTGGAGAAAATCTTTAGAAGCTTATATAAAAAAATATGATCATGTAGTGGTAGCAATGGAATAGTCAAACAGACTCAAGTGTGTTGACTCTTGACAAGTTACAAGGCTTTTTTTATTTATTCTCACAAAGATAAGATGAAAAGATACAATAATAATTGGAATGATGGTTTTATTGAAAATGCTTTTACAGTAAGATGCAACTATTTGAAAATGCTTTTATATTTATTTTTATTGAAAATGCTTTTACAGTAAGATGCAACTATTTGATGGTGAAAAAGGTGTTAGAGAATCAAGCTACAATAATAATTGGAATGATGGTAATTCATCACGTGGAAGGTAAGGTGGTTGAAGCGCTAACCAATCCAATGAGCATAACTAATATGCTAGAGACATTTTAGAAGTGAGAATAGTAGCTCCAAAAAGTTTTATTATTGTAAGAGTTATGCATTTAGAGACATTTTGCAAGCTTAAAGAGAAGCAAGCCAATCTTGCTTAAGAGGAGAAGGGATATGACACCCAGAATCTAGCCCTTCAATGTTTTTATATTAAAGAAAACCCCTAGAAGTTGATACGCAGACAATGGATGAAGCAGTCATATGATAGGAGATATGACCCTATTTACCTACTTGAATGAGTTAGCAACTAGTGAAATTATATTATATGTGTAGCACAAGGGAAGGGTATTGTGAAATTGAACTCTCTTGGTATGACTTGTATGCACAATATTTTATATGTTCTTCGTTTGAATTTGAATTTGCTAAATGAGGACTAATTTATGAGGGATGGGTATTCACTTAATTTTGAAGATTCTACTTGCTTTATGTTTAGAGACAAATCTAAAAAGCAATTGTTGGTTAAAGTACCTATAGGAAAAATAAAAATAAAAATTACTTATAACCCTATTTCTACTGTTACCCATACTTTGAAAGGAACCTTGGTAGATGATAATATGCTTTGGCATCACAAATATTGGTATTTGAACTTTAAAAGTTTTAGTCTTATGTTTGAATAGAATTTAGTTAACAGGGTTACCCATGATTAAATATGTTGATAATATGTGTAAAAGTTATACAGCTAGGAAATAACATCATGATTCCTTCCCAAAATAAGAGGTAAGATGAGCTAGAGAATTGTTTCATGTAGATATTTTCAATCTAATGACAATAACTTCTCTTACTAAAAGGAAATTCATTGCCTTTGTTAATGATGTTAGTAAAACAGTATGGATTTATTTTATCAAAGAAAAAATTGAAGCATTCTTTTTCTTTGAAAAATTAAAACTTCATATTAAGAAGTTAAATGAGCACCCAATTAAGATTTTATGGATATATCATGGAGGAGAATTTATTGCTAAGGAGCTTGACAATTTATGAAAAGAATATAACATCTAAAGACAACCAATTGCTAATTATACTCCACAACAATAATGGCTGAGAGGAAGAACATAAATCTTATTAAGATGGGTAAAAGTATAAGGAAGTCCAAAGATCTTCTGAAAAATTTCTAGGTAGAGGCAATATATACATACAATAAATTTTGAATTGGTTTTCTATATCGACATTAAACCAATAAACTTCTTTTAAAGCTTAGCATGGTTGAAGCTTAAGGTAACTTATTTAAATTTTTTATTGTATTACATATGTGCACATTCCATCCCAAAAGAGAGGAAAGTTAGAAGAGAATAACACCAAATGCATATGTATTGGTTATAACATTGTAACAAAAAATGTATGATTTTCATAATCATCTCTCCAAGAAATTGTTGATCAATCGTGATGTTATTTTTAATGTAAAAAAAATCTTATATTTGGAAAATTTTGTGATCAATTTTAGTTGTAATGCTATAAGCAGAAGAACATCTTGATACCATAAGACAAGAAGATAGGAATGATAGTTTTAGCCCTTCTGTACTATGCAGTCCCCACACTACTACACTAACAAGCAATCCATCCTATGCTTCAAAGACAACCTCTTCTTTAGAATCACCATCTAAAAAATGGAAATATTTAATAGAAATTTATAAAAACATTGAATAATTCCAATTTTCTCAAGTTGAAGAACTAGTTTGGTTTGAAGGAGATATTAAATCCAAGGAATGGTACCGCAATGGATAAGGAAATGATAGCGTTGGAGAAAAATAAGACTTGAGAACCAGTTGATCCTCCATATAAAAAGAAGATTATTGGATGAAGTGGATCTATAAAATCAAGTTATAAGTTAATGGTTTGATAAAAAAAAATAAAGAAAAACTAATTGCATGTGGGAACATGTAATAAGAAGGGATATATTTCGAAGAAACCTACTACTTGGTAGCAAAGTTTGATACTTTACGTACTATAGCAAAGTTTGATACTTTACGTACTATTTTAGTTATCAATGCATACTGTAATTAGAAAGTTTATCAATTTGATATAAAGTTAGCTTTTTAAATAATATTTTAAGGAAGAAGTGTGTTTATAATAGCCTAAAGGAATTGTAGGTGAAGAAGAAAAGTGTTGTATGAATAAAATAGGCACCGTAACCTTGGTATATGTAATAAGATTGATAGGCACTTTTACAAGAGTGGATTTTAAAGAAGTCAAAGGGAGCCAACTTTGTATGTAAAAACAAGAGGTACACTTGAGATTCTCATTGTCTCCTTTATGTTGATGACTTGATTTATACTACAATAGTGATGTTTTGTTGAGTGAGTTTAAGAAACAGATAATAAATGAGTTTGAAATGACTGATTTGTGCATGGTTTTTCCTGGGTTTAGAAGTTAAGCAATACATTGATGGTATTTTTATTTCTTAAGAAAATATATTAATGATCTTCTTCAGAGATAGATTTAACCTAAAGGATTGCAATATTGTAAGTACACTCATGTGAACTAACCAAAATTCAGCTCGGATTGAGGGGAAGTCAAGCGATAAAGTGATGATAATTTTTTTAAAATAAAAAATGTTGATGATCTTCTTGAGAGATTCAAATGAAAGGAGTGGAATCTTGTAAGAACACTTATGTGCACCGACCATAAATTCAACTTGGATAGAGGAGCAGAAAAAAACTTAAAGCTTAGATCTATTGAAGTCTGAGTAGTAGTCTTTTATATCTCATAAATAACAAACTAAAAATTTTATAAACAACAAGTCCCATATTCAAGTACGTACGAAGTCCAACGATGCATCACTTAAGGGTTACTAATAGAGTCTTAAAATACTTGAAAGGAATAATTTCAATTAAGCTTTGATATAAACACTATAAGAGCTTCAAGTTAAGTGGTTTTTCTAATAGCGATCAAGGAAGGTGAATCAATGATTAAAGAAGCATAACAAGCTATATCTTTACTATGGGTAGTAAAGGAATTTCTTAACGTGAAAAAAGCGTTTATATATTATCTTATCTTATCTTCTTCATAAGCTGAATACATGGTTATTATTCCAGTAGCATATCAAGTCATTTGGTTGTGAAGGATTTTAGACGATGTGAAGCAAACTCAAGTCAAGTCATTTATAATTTACTGTAAAGATAAATCAATAATTGCGATGGATAAGAATGCAGTCTATCACTATAGAACAATACACATCAATTTATAAGAAAGATGGTAATAAAAGGAGAAATTAAGATGGAGTAATGGAACACTAATAATCAAGTTGCCAATTTGTTTACCAGCAATTTTTGTTAAAGAAATTTATGCATTTGAAAGAGTTGTGGGGTGTTAGAAAATTTCTACATCAAATGGGGGCGTAAGGATAATTTTATTTACTGTTGAATAAGTCAGTCCTTGATTGAGTGTGAGAGCTAAACACTTTGAGAGTCGTGAGGCATTCGAGAATAAAGTTTTGTTAGTCAACGATCAATGAAAATGTTGTATTTTGCTTAAACAAACCTTAGTGAGATTGTTGTGTAAAAGAATAGGTGCAACTTCGGTATAAGTAGTGTCTAGGAAAGTCTTTGTAATAACTAATATCAGAGCCACCTTTTGATATGGTTGCAAATAGCAGTTTGATAAAGTGTGTCAATAGGGTGGAGGCACTCATAAGATCAATTCTCGAGGGAAAAAAGAGATCACTTACTACTCATCTCAGTTTTATACTATGTTAGGTGTAATGGGCTTTGGGAAGGAGCGTTCAATCACAAGTAAGGACAAACCTAACTGAAAGGGAAAATGAAACATTATAAAAAGGTAATTACATTAATAATAAGGTATATGCCATAATTATTGATGGGTTAGTTGCATAAATGTAGCTAGCACCACTTTGGTTAAAAAGTCAAGTGTACCTATTATGAAACGTCTCAATTCATATAAGCTTTAATGGATAAATGAATATGGTGAGGTGAGACTTGCTATATAAGTGTTGGCTTCATTATCGATTGGAAGATAGAGTGACATGGTGTTGTGTGAAATCGTGCTTATGCATGTTGACCATATGCTTTAGGGAGACCTTGTGAATGTAATTAAAAGGTTATAAAAGATGGGTTTACAAATAGGTATTCTACTATCATGAATAATAAACCTATTACTATTATACCATTAACATCTAAAGAAGTGTATAAGAGTGAGTTGAAAAATAAAAATAGGAAATCAAAAAGAGAAGAAGTTGAAAACAAAAATAAAGAGCTAATTGTAAAAATGACAATAAAGAGAAAATTTTGAGAATGAAAGAAAAAGAGAGTGTTGACATAATAACGAAGAAACAAATAAGCTTTTATGTAAAGAGACTGAGATTAAGAGTGTTTTTAATTCTAACCAACTTATGAATTTATTTTGCATAAAGAGACTTATTTTAGTACTAATATTTCTTTTCTTTTGTTGCAATATTTTTAAGATGTATTTCCTAATTGTGTTCCTAGTGATTTATCACTAATAAGGAGAATAGAATGTCAAATTCATTTCATACAGGGTGTTAACATTCCTAACCAGCCAATCTATAAAGTAACCCAAAAGAGACTAAGAAGTTTTAAAAGCAAGTTAATGAGCTTTGTCGGAAAGATGTGTTAAAGAGAATATGTGTCCATATGCTAATATAGTCTTACTTTTTTTAAGAGGGATAGGTCATGGATAATATTTGTTGACTATATCATGCTGTCAACAAAATAATAGTAAAATATTGACATCACATTCTTATATTGACAACAAACTCATTAAGTTACATAGGTTGTGTGTACTTTTAAAATTTGATTTGAAAAGTAGTTATTATCAAATTAAGATGCAAGGAAGTGATAAGTAAAAAAAAAACTTTAAATAAAATATGATTTATATGAGATATTAATGATGCCTCTCGGATTAATTAATACACTTAATATTTTATTGAGATTAATTAACGTGTTTTTATTAAAAAAATACTTTCTTTATTTTAATATAAAGTAAGACTTTAGCTGAGTATGTTGAGCATATAAAAATTATTTAAAATATTTTGAAACAAGAAAAATTATACACAAATTGATATGTCGACATTATGCATATTTGTAGGGGTTAAGTTGTGATTTAGCATTCTATTAATGTATCATGTGTTAAAGAGTTATACATTTAATACTCATTATTTGTTGACCAAATTTAAACATTAAAATATTTTGAAAGACTGTTTTAGTATATAATGGACCAAAGTTCCTATAATTTTACCTTTTAAAGGATCTTTTACATACAATTAATTTTTATGTATGACGTGAAAATGGGTTTGACAATAATTAAAACAAAAAACTTGTCTGAATTGGGAATCCATAACTTGCGGGAGAAGAGATCACACGCACACTTGTTCTGACATCTTATGCATAACTGCACATTCAACCGTGCATTTCACGTAACAAGTAAACGAGGAAATAGTCAACTGCAATGTTTGGTTTAAATTCCTTACAGCCTAAGGACAACATGTCTCATAGTGGCAAGGTAGATGCACCAGTCATTTATGGAGTCCAGTTTTTTTGTCCAGTTTTATTCTGTCTTATTCTGTCTCATGAAATCTCAGCTATTTATTTTGCGGATTCCATGCAGACCCCACATAAATAAATGGCTGAGATTTAT
>JANITX010000006.1:6734481-6744892 GCA_027564395.1 Erythroxylum ulei
TTTGTGTTTTATTTTTCTTTATTCCTGAAGTTTGAAGTTATACTTAATGGGAATTAATTTTGTGTTATGTCAAGGTGTATTTTAGAACTAAATAAAAAAAAAACTACGACGATTTTGAGACAAAAAGAGTTGAACTAAATGTTGACCCTAATTAGATATGGCCTCGTGCAACAACCTAAAGCATGAAATGCAACACATGGAGCTCGAGACCAAAACGACATAGCAACATTACAAAACGCATATAAGCTTGCGTTTCAAGAAGCTACAACACATGAGGGGCAGAAGAATATAAATTAAGATGCAGCCTGAAACTTTGACGTTGGGGAACAAAATCAAGAGAGGGCAGACATGGACAAGAAAGGGAGACTTGGGAATTAAAAAGAAAATCACGCAAAGTGGGGAGCAAAAAGGAAACGGCAGCGTGTGTTGAGCGTTTGAATTAAAACGCACAGTACACGAAAGAAGGGAGGGCTGGATTGGAATAAAAGACAGCAGGCTTTTAATTGGTAAAAGGAACGCAACAGGAGAGTAGAGGTGAGACAGCGGGCTGTGAGTGTAAATGGAGAGCTGGGACAATTAAATCTAAATTGTCCCATCACACTACAAAGGAGGACGATACTAAGTGGAGATGGAGAGAGCAACAGTAAGTGCAAGTTTGGGTGGAATAGAGGGTGCGTCAATAAACAGTAGAGTTAAAAATAAGAAGACGGCGGCAAATAACAAACAAGGAAGGATGACAGCTACAGTTTCAACGCCAGTGACAGTCGGAATAGTTAGAAAAATCATGATGTTGAGTAACTAAACTTTTATTTCTTGGTTTACGAAATCCTAATCATTGAACTTTGCATGTTGTGAGAATTTTGTTCTTTATTTCAATCGATTTATTAGCCAAGTATCAATTATTTTTTTGGGTCATTATTTGATTGTTTAATTTGATAGCTAGGTGCGCAACTAGTTTGTGTTTTTATTCAATCAATCGCTAGAATAAAAAGGTTGACGTTTAATTCTTTTAATCAAAAGTAGCGACTAAGATTTTCGTCCACAACGTTAGGGACATAATTCTAGGAAGAATAATTGTCTAGGCTAAATATAAATCGTACGTATGTTGTCTAGTTCGTTGATTTTCTTAATTCGTAAAGTTATTAATTAATTAAATCTGAGATCGTATCCAAGTTATTAATTAATAAGGGTTAATTCAAATACATGTTTTAGTTAACTAAGCATAAGAGAAAATAGGTAAAGAAATTTATCACGACGAATGCTGAACTAATAAATTGGTTATTTTTAGTGTCAAGTTCAATAACGAAGGAGACCGGAAACTAAGATTTATTTCTATTGATTGTTAAATTCTCATTATTTTGTTTTTAGTTATTTTTCAATTTCAATTCCCAATTAAATTTTGTTTAATTCACAATTACAAACCCCCCTTTTATTGCGTAACTATTAACATTTGAATTCTTCGTGGGAACGATCCCTACTTTCTACTACTACATTAATTTGTGTTGCAGGAAGTTGGTTTCTTTTTATATTTGGTTGCAGGCGACAGCATTCACCAAACCATTCATCATCCACTTCATATTTTTATATCTTCTATTACACCAAATTTTCAACCCCCATCCTACTATAAGCATTATTGGATCAATATTTTCAAGCACTCTTTCTTATTTTTTAACTAAAGCCTGGCCAATAAAATTATGTGTTCTATCTCCATCAATAAATATATAAACTATTTTCTGATTAAAGGCTCATTTCACTTTCATTTGTTTATAAGAAGCAGTGATTGTACCTGTCATAACCTGTGTGGAATCACATGCTGCCTATCAGATATCATTGCCTCCACTTCTCCATCTTCTTTCTCTTCTTATTGTATTACATACATATGAAAATTGCTTCTTTTTGCATTTATGTCTAGGTTTGAATTTCACATCACACCAAAAACATAATCCTTTAGCTCTCCTCTCATCAATCTCCATGCTACTCGCCGCTTTTATTACCTTAACATCATTTTCAACAATTTTAGGTCTAATTAACACCCTTTAATGGCTTGTACCTCGTTTTTATAATTTATTCATTGTCCCTTATAAGTTGTTTCATAATGTTGAAATATCAACACTCTTGTTTTTTACTAGCCTCATGAGCATTCTATCTCCAGTTTTAATCTCTTAAAAACAAGCTTACTAAATAAAATTTGAGAATTACCAATTTGTGTGACAAAAAATTAAATCTTGAATAGTAATCTTTCACCAATGACGTCTGTTTATTGTCAGAATTTTTTTTGTCAACTGTCAAGTTGTTTTTATGTTGTTATGTGTTGTTCTAGTCTTTAGGAATGTGATCACTTCATGAATAAATGGGATATTGTTGGAGCTAAAATAGGAGTCTATTAATTATGGAAATGTGTGGTTTTTATTATGTTTTTCTTGTTAATGTAATTGCCTATATAAGGCTTTGATTTGCTTAATAAATTATAAGTTTAAGTTTCAACAATGGTATCACAGCTTAGTGAATTAAGATTGTAAGAGACTGTAGAGAGTGAAACACGTGAAGTAAGAGAGAAATAAAAGTAGCAGTTGTATTTCACAACAATGGCTACAAAATATAATTTTGTTTAGCCAACCATACCATGTTTTGATGGTCATCATAACCAATAGAGCATGCTTATAAAAAATTTCTTAAGGTCCAAAGAATATTGACAGTTGTTGTTTCTGGAGTAACAAAACCTGTAGAAGGTGCTATCCTCACAGATGCTCAAAAGACATAATATAAAGCATTGAAGTTGAAAGATCTCAAAGTGAAAAATAATCTTTTCCAAGCAATTGATCGTTCAATCTTGAAAACCATTCTTTGCAAAGACACTTCCAAGCATATTTAGGATTCTATGGAGAAGAAGTATCAAGGAACCCCAAAGGTAAAAAGACAACTACAAGCACTTTTTTTTTTACTGATTTTGAGACTTAAAGATGAAGATGGAAGAATTAGTTTTAGATTACTTCTCAAGGACTATGGCAATAGTAAATACAATGTGAATTCATGGCAAAAACTTGGAAAATTTCACAATAACTGAGAAGATTCTCGCACCATGACATCAAAATTCAATTATGTTGTTTGTTCAATTAAAGAATCTAATAATATTAAAGAACTTTCAATTGGCGAATTGGAAAGTTCATTGTTAGTTCATGAGCAGAAAATGAATCGACAAGACAAAGAGGAGAAAGCTCTTCAAGTCTCATCTGACATTCACTCTTTCGCATCAAGAGGTGGTGGTTATGAAAGAGATGCAACAATAATGGTGGTGCAAAGCATTCACACTAGAAATTTGAAGAAAATTCTCCCAATTGTCAATGAAGAGGAAGAAGCCATGACAACAACCATTCAACTCACTCCAAGCCAAAGTCAACAAACAAATCAAAAGTTGAATGCTATAGATGTCATCGGTATGGCCACTATAAATCAGAATGTCGAGCTAACCTAAACAGAGATGGTGGAAGGCAATCTAATTTTGCAGAAAATGAAGAAGAAATCTCTTTATTATTGGCTTACCAAGTGAAGGAGTGAAGGAGGAAATCATCAACATTTATGGTACTTAGATACTAGATGTAGCAACCGAATGTGTGGAAACAAGTCAGCTTTCTCCACTCTAGATGAATCCCATCGAGACTCTAAAGTTTCAGTCATGAGAAAAGGGTAGGTAATAATTCAAACTAAAAGGGATGATATTCAAACCATCATTAATGTTCTTTATATTCCATAATTGAATACCATTCTTCTAAGTCTTGGCCAACTGCAAGAGAAAGGGTATGAGATAGCCGTTAAATATGGAGTACGCAGTATTCATGATGATAATTTAGGCTTAATTGCTCACACTAAAATGACTACAAACAAAATGTTTGGTCTCTATCTAACTAATATGCAACAATCATGTTTCTTAATCAAATAAGGACATAAAGATTGGTTGTGGCATTTTTGTTATGGGCATCTTACTTTCGGTGGATTAAAGGCCCTGCAACTAAAGAATATGAAGGGTGGTCTTCCTTAAATTTCACCTCCCTCTCAAATTTATGAAGAATGTGTTATTAACAAACAACAACAAAACTCATTTCCACAAGGAAAATCATAGAGAGCAAACAAGGTAATGGAACTTGTTCATTCTGACATTTGCGGGCTCATTACACCAACTTCGAATGAAGGTAAAGCTACATAATTACCTTCATTGATGATTACAATGAAAAATTTTGGGTGTATTTTTTGCAGGAAAAATTTGATGCCTTGTGTGCTTTTAAAATCTTTAAGGCACTTGTTGAGAAATATGTTAGGAACCTAATAAAAACTCTCCATTCAGATCATGGGTGAGAATATAACTCTCATGATTTTGCAATTTTTTGTCAACTTCATGGAATTAAAAGGAAACTTACAACAACTTATTCACTTTAGCAAAATGGAGTTTGTGAGAGGAAAAATTGCACTATTTTGAACATGGTGCGAAGTCTTTTGTTAAGTAGTGAAGCTCCAAAAACTTTTTAGCCTAAAGCAGTCAATTGGAGTATTCACATTATGAACAAAAGTCCCACATTTGCAGTTCAAAACATGAGTCTAGAGGAAGCATGGAGTGTTCTACAACTAACTGTAGATCATTTCAAAATTTTTGGGTGCATCACATATGCCTATGTTCCACATCAAAAGAAAAAGAAACTAGATGACAAAGGAGAGAAATGCATTTTTCTTGGTGTTAGTGATCAATCATAAGTTACAAGCTCTATAATCCTAGCACTCAGAAAATTCTCATCAGTCGAGATGTTGTTTTTGATGAAAATCAATTATGGCCATAGATAAAAATGCTATTCGAGGCCATATTATAACAAGCTTTGATGAAGAGACTGGTAAAGAAGTGAATTAACCCCAGCAACACCCTATCCTAGCAATCGCAGCACTTGAAAACTCTCAAAATGACAACCTTGAAAATTCTGAAATTACATCTATAGTGGATGGACAAACTGAAGCAGTAGCTAATTCTCGCTTCATCGTGTTCGAAGAAGGCTAGTATGGATGTCAGATTATGATGTAACTAGAATAGATCAACTGATCCTGTCACTCATCTTGCTTTATTTTCAGATTGTGATCCAACTAGTTTTGGAAGTGTCATCAAAGATGCAAAATGGCGCAAAGCAAGGGATGATGAGATTGTAGCCATTGAAAAAAATGATACATGGGAACTTACTGATCTTCCAAAGGGCAAAAAAGGATTGATGTTAAATGGTAATGCAAAACTAAACTAAAGGAGAATGGGGAAAGTGACAATTATAAGGCACAATTGGTGGCGAAGGGTTACAAACAAGCGTTTGGTGTGTATTACAAGAAATTTTTGCTTCTATTGCAAGACTTGATACAGTTAGATTGGTGAATGCATTGGTTGCTTAAAGGTCGTGGTCCATCTATTAATCAAATGTGAAGTCAGCATTTCTTTACAAGAATAGGTATTTATTGAACAACTTCCTGACTATATGAATATTGTTAATATTGGTAAATAACAGAAAGTTTACAAATTCAAAAAGGTTTTATATGGACTAAAACAAACACTTAAAGCTTGGCATAGTTGTACATATGCTTACTTCTGAAAGGAAGGTTTTCAACAATATCCATATGAGCATACTCTTTATACAAAATGTGAAGATGGGGGAATTTTTGATTGTGTGCTTATATATAAATGATTTAATTTACTTGGGAAACGATAAAGTTTTGTTTGAATTTTAAAAGATCAATGATGCTTGAGTTTGATAAGTTTAATCTTGGGCGATTACATTATTTTCTTGGCATAAAAGTAGTGCAATCTATTGGTGGAATATTTATTTGTTGAAAGAATTATGTACAAGAAATTTTAGACAGGTTTCAAATGAGCAATTGCAATCCCATCAGGACACCTTCATATGTTGGATTGAAGCTTACAAAAGATCCTGAAGGAAGGAGGATTAATGGCACTCTCTTCAAATAAATTGTTGGAATTTTGATATATTTGACAGCAATAAGGCCATATATGATGCATGCAGTAAGCTTGATTAGAAGAAACATGGAGAGTCTAAAAGAATTGCATTCATCTTTTAGCTGTAAAATGGATCCTTCGGTACTTGAAGGGTTTGCTAATTTTGAGTTGTTCTATAAAAAGGGAGAAAAGTCATATTTGATTGGGTTCTTTGAGAGTGATTATATTGGAGATTTAGATGATCGGAAAAGTAGTAGGGTTATGCTTTTATGTTAAGTGCAGGTGCGGTCTCATGGTTATCAAAGAAGCAACCAATTGTCACCTTATCAACAACTAAAGTTGACTTTGTAGTTACCACTTCATGTGCTTCTCAAGCGATTTGGCTAAGGAATATTCTAGTTGAGTTGCATCTTAAACAACATGAAGCAACAACAATCTACTGTGACAACAATTCAGCTATAAAGTTGTCCAAACATCCAGTGCATGGGAGAAGCAAACACATTAATGTGAAGTTTCATTTTCTAAGAGATCTTACTAGAGAAGGAGTGACGGATCTGATATACCGCAAAAGTGAAGATCAAGTTGCTGATATATTCACAAATCCCTCAAAATGGTGTCATTTGTCAAGATCAGGAATGTTTGTCGTTTGGAAAAGTCAAATTCAATTGTAGCCGATAAACCTAATGTTTGAAAACATTAGTTTAAGGGAGAGAATGTCAGACATTTTACTGTCAGCTGTCAAGTTGTTTTTATACTTGAAAAAACTGAAGGGGGTTAATTATTTCGCAAACTTTCCGCAAATTTCCTTGGCACCAATAAAATATAAAAAACATACAAAATCGAAATAATAAAAACACCAGAACTTTGGTAACGCAGTTCGGCACACCTTGCCTACGTCTGCGGGGCCTTCACCCAGCTTAATCACTTTCACCGAAGTACAATAGTTTTACCCAAGGCTTTATTGAGCCGATACCACTCAACCCTTGACACTATCCCTCAACCTCACTTCCCGTGAAAGAATTTCACACCCAATAACACGACCGACTCGTGTTAACCTCAATAGAGGATTTTCTCAATCAACCCAATAGTACGACCGCTTCGTACTAACCCCAACAGAGGATTTTCTCACACTGTTTGATAATAAAAAAATAAATGAACAACTCAAGTGATCAATCAACTAAGAACGAAATAATAATACACTTGAGAAAAAGAAGACAACTTCTCGAAAGGTTAAGCTCCACGGATATAGATCTGTAAGTCGTCGTAACAACAATAGGTTGACTTACATAAACACCAACACGAAAACCACTGCGTAGCTAACACTGACTCCTGCACTAATATTCCTTTCACTGTGTGTCAAACGTGAGATGCAAATATTCAGCTCAAATCAACAGCATGTGTGCAACCATCATCAACACGCAACCTACACAACTTCAGTAACTCCCACGCTATCTTCAGTTGCCGCGTGACCTCAACTTAGTTTCTTCAGCTTGTGTGTATTTAATTGATTTCAACGCCAACTAGGAGATGAGAAGATGTTCACCCTATTTTAATAGATTTTAAAAGATTCCACCGTAACTCCTATTCACCATGCCTTCCAATAAGACAATCACAACCAAGCAATTGATTTACTCTCTCATCCACATTTCCCAACCAAGCAATTAATGCACAATTAATGCATATTCCAAGTTGCCTTATCTAACATAAACACGTAGTCTTTTTTCAATCAGCAACTAATGCCCACACGTAAGGAAAATAACTTTAGCTGTATGTTTTCTCCTTTTTTATTCACGCTCACACCAAAGTAGTATATTCATTCATTAACAATTCCACTTGTGAGCTACACACACGTCAACTCCATTGCTACACAAACACACTGGAGATAGACTTCTGCCGAAGGTACGAGATAAGGATGACACCCACAAGAGATATACACAATCCCACAAAATTTGCAGTAATTTAATTCCAATATTCCGATGATGATAGACTCCTTCATTAAATCAAAAAAGTGGGTAATATTTGTGTAACGTGAATTCCACTAAAATATGTCCATCTTGTCCACGCAAATATACAATAGTCCAATAACCAAAACACACTTGCCCATTTACGATTTGGACTTCAATTAAAACACAAACTCCACCCATCATCATCAATCCAATTAATACTTTTAATTTTCTTATATGTCCAATTCAAAATGCCAAAACCAAACAAAGAATATATAAAGTATATTCTAACAGTACATATAAGATGCTCAACATGAAGAAGCTAGATCATACGATGGTTGAATCCGTGTTTTCTGTAGGCTATGTGTTGAGAAAATCAGGTTCCATAAAATAAGATTGTAACTCGTTAAAGTTAGAATAATGGACAAGATACAAATCAGAGTTAGAAGTTTTTCCCCTCTAATTTTTTATTTTATTAGCCATTCATTATATATTATAAATAATATAGGAATATAAAATTTCTCGCAAGTTCTCAACTTTTAAAATGTTTGGGAATTTTGATGTTTAAAACAAGAAATTGTGTGATTATTTATAATTTGGCCAAACTAATTTTAATCATTCATTTTTACTAAATCTAATTAAGGCATTCTACATATATTTGCACCACATACTTGTTCCCTTTAACAACAACTCATAATATATTATTTTTGTAACATCCCACCCCCGATGGGAAGGGTAGAATAGTAATTTGGAAAGGTTTGGGAGTGTTTAGTATTGTGTTGAAATATTCATGCATACCATTACTCGGGAATAGTGAAATTTTGCACATGAAAGAAACTGTACATGCATGCATGACATTTCCCGGTATGAGGCACATTTTGTTGTGAACAATGTGGTATTTGTGTTTGAAAAAAATTAATTTGAGTGATTCCTTGTGTGTTTTATATTTTAAGGGAATTTTAGGAATTTTTCTGGAATTTTTCGGGGAAGATTTCCGGACTGGAAAAATCGTTAGGCGGCGAACCGATTGGTTTTCGGTACTGAAAATTTCTGTCCAATGGCACTGAAAATTTTGGTAAATGATTTTGGGATTATAATTGGAGCCATTGGAATTGGATACTTTAGCAATTATATTTATTCACATTCATTAAATGGAATTTTTGTCTTTTTCTCTCTTTAATTGCCAAGTGTCTTGATGACACATTTTCAACTCATTAAATGTCTTGGTTGTTCCATTCACTCACGACACTCTCATTTGTGAAAGCCAAATGAATATTTCTTCTTGCTTTCTCTCCATATGCGTAGGTTTCCCCCTTCTTTGGTGGTTTTGAAGTTTGCTTATCTTCTCCTCCTCCTTCCACTTTGTTCTCTCTTCTATTAACTCACCTAAAAAGGGCCTAGCATAAACTTTCTCCCTTGGCATGATGATGTCGTGGATGTTGAGTGAGAGTGAGTAAGTTGTGAATGGTTGCTTAGTTGAAGAAGTAAAGAGTTGGAAGCTTGTTAGGTGAGAATTAAATTACATGTTCTTTACTTAGTAGTTAGATATATTAATTGGGAGTTATTGTGCATGAATTATGACTTATTTGCATTAATTTCATAAAGGCTATGGATTGATTGTTTGGGTACAAATTCATGTTTGTGCGAGGATGAGGGAATGAACATGGTTTACATTGATTTTGGCTTGGTTTTGGATTGATTTTTGGAAGGCTAGAAGAATGGAAAATTAAGGAAAGCCAATTGTGTGTGTGCTGCCAATTTTGTGACTATGCATGGAAGTGAAAGTTTGGATGAAATTGTGGCTAATTTCTTGGCTAAATTGCAAGCTAGTTGGAGTAGAGTTGGAATTGGAATGATAGAAGTGGGTTGGGAATCAAAGCTGGAAAATTAACTTTGTACATGTTTCAATGTTTTTGTCATAACTCTTTGTGTGGTTGAGTAAATGAGGTGAGGTTTGTCTTAAATTAAAATTGAGACATTTGACTACATTTTTTTTGAGGAAGTGCTGCCTAATTTTGATTAGAGGAGTGTTGAATATTGCTTTGAAAGTGAAGTATAGGTGCAGGATGAACAGTATCCGAGCTTAATGACCTAAAACTTTGATGCATTTTCTAGATTGATTTAGAGTGAATTTGTGAAATTGGTCTTAATGAAAGTTGAAGAAGTTCCTGCTATCTTTTTATTTCCATTAACTATGCACTTTTTCGATGTCTAGATTGAGAGTTATGTCTTGATGAGTTTTGCATGTTAATGTGCTTGATCTGGAAATTGTTCTAAGTATAGGTTTTGTAATGATTGGACATTCGGCTAAATTCTTGACTGTTATGATGTTAATCAGCTCAAATGGTTTTTTGGAAAGTTGTAGAGGAATGTTTTAGCTTTGAAATGGTGCATACTATGCTATTTTTAGATGTAATATTTGTGAGTTATGGATTTTGCAAGAATGAATCTGATTTAGGTCATCTATGAGTTAACAAGCTTTAACAGGGCAGCC
>JANITX010000006.1:6744992-6767008 GCA_027564395.1 Erythroxylum ulei
CTTAATACCTCAAGAAGATCAATTTCAACTATACATAATATCCCAGTAGGATCAATTTGTTCCATAGCTTACATGATGAGAACATCCCTTGAAATAAGGCTCTAGAGGGCACTAAACAGCAGTGAAAAACACAAGCATTTGTGTAGGATGATCAGGAATTTTGCCTAAAACAATATCCCTTTCATCATCTGTGAGCCCCTCTATCTCACCCAATGCATTATATAACTGTTCAACTCTTTTTTGAATATACATTTCAGTCCTAATGCTTTTACACAATTTATCTCCAATCTGATCATGGTATCACCCAATATCCTGGCAATAAGAATAAGTGAATCTGTACAGCTTGCTTCTCCCGTATCATTTCTCCTTTTGTTTCCTCCTTTCTGAAATATTTTCAACTTGTCTTTCAAGATTTGATGATTGAGGTTGGGTAAAGGACTCATCTATATCATGCAAACTATGCTCGTATTGATCTTCACCACCTTCATTTGACCCACCTATACCTTCTTACCTTTCCATTTCTTTAAGAATATCTGTAGCAGTTTGTGCATCATTTCCAGTTGCACGATCTTTTCCATAGATCCCAGTCAATTCATTTTAGAAAGGAAAGCTCTTCCTTCGAAATTGAGCAGCATCTTTGTGACTCTGACAAGATGAAAAAAAACATCAATAAATTATATAAATGACAAGAAAGTAGTTAAAGAAAATACTTAAAACAAGTTAAAAGTTCAATACTTACACTTAAGCAAGAATCTCATACATGATTTTCAGCAGTAACCATCTTCCTTTCGGTATCCCATCCAAATCCACTAGCATCTTTCCTTACCATATCATAAACAATGCTTCACTCTTTCTTAAAGTCTTAATTCTAGACTCTATGTAAGGTCTGGCCTTTAAGCTTGAATTAGGAAGCTTTATTACTATTATTCTTTCTATTCATTGAGATACCCAGCTTTAAATCCAGTATCAGTATTGTACGTTCCTACATTATGCAAATCAACCATGCAAGACACTAGCACAATATCCTCATCATAGTTCCACTTTCTTTTTATTCCTTTTAAACTTTGAGAATCAATAGTTGAAGGGGAATTCATCGCCGTACTAATCTACCAAATTAAAGCAATATTGATAAATTTTAAAAAACATCGTAATAAAGGAAACATTCATAAAATTCTTCATACCAATTAACATTAATAATCAGCAGCTTACAAAAACATTCATATAGTGTTCAATAACAGCGTACAATATAAATAACAAAGAGTACAACAACTTACATAAACAACAATATAAAACCTCCTAATACTCAAACATAATAAAACACCTAAAAAATGTCAATTCTCATTTTACCAAAATGTTTGCCATTCATTGAACATTTCGCATACCGATTCATTTCTCCAATTTGTCCAAGCATTAGTTGGTTCAATAGCAGTTGTACACTCCTCAACAACTAGATTGGTGTGAAAATAATCTCCTAAATCACTTTTCATGGGATCAAAACTCATCTCTGCCTAATAAAATTATGAAGCAAACAAGCTATAATAATTCAATTGTGTGTCTTTATTGAATAAAATGATGGACTCCTAAAAATAACCCACTTAATTTTTAGTAACCCAAAACACCTCTCAATTACGTTGCGTGCATTCGTATGTTTCATATTAAAAAATTCCTCTAGAATTCTTGGTTGGTAACCTTGATGTTATTCATTCAAATGGTACCTTTAACCCCTAAAAGGTGCAAGGAAGCTCTCATAATTTGTATAACCTGCATCAACTAGGTAATAACAACCTATATAAAAAAAACACTACATAAGTTATTCAATGTACATTATCTCATATACAAAATTTCAAACCACCTTCCTATATCATATAGGAAAGCTTACCATGAAGCACTTTTAGTCCATGTTTCCTAGTAATTGCATCACGAAAAACTTGACCATCAGCTACTGACCCTTCCCAATCAGAAAGAACATAAACAAATTACATATCAAGTGTGCATACACCTAATATAATTATTGCAATGTCATCCTTATGAGTTCAAAATCTAAGCTTATCTATAATTGACACATTAACCCTGATATGTGTCCCATCTATACCACCTAAGCAATTCTACAATTCAAATGAAATAAAAAATAATGAAGAACCTTAATCACATTCATAATATTTTTTTATAAAAGTAATAGGGTGATTATCTACCTTAAACCACATCCACCAATAGTCCGAAGAGTTTGTTGATATCGGCTCAGGTTTCCTAAACAAATAATCTTGCAAATGCATCACTAGATTTAAAACATTATAAAAACACCGACTAATAGTCTCACCTAGCATTTTAAAATTTTTCCTAATAACTTGATTTTTAACATGATGAGCAATAATATGTGAGAAAATGACTACTTGTTCATCAATAAGCAATTTTTTGTTGATTTTAATCCTCCTATACTTTCTAACATTTCACATAGTTTAAAAAAAGCTTGCCTATTCATCCTAACCATTGAAATAAATGACTCATCATTATCATGCACAATTCGCCTCACATAATCTCGATTTGTATAAAAATTTAAAAAATAACTTCTAACCCTTGGCTTATAACTATATAAAGAAGCCTTCGATGATAACAAACTGAATGGCAAACTAACAACATTGCACAATTGCAACTATACAATCAAGACACAATCTTTTTTGTATTTCGACATTTCTACGTAAACTCAAACAGAAACGAGCCATGACTCTAAAAAATAAAATTTCTAATGTATTTACATAAATTTGTTCAAACAATGTATAATGTAAGAGAACAATTATGAAATAATTCAAAATAGATGAAGGTATAAAGTAGAGTAAGAGAGAAAAAAGAAGATAATATTTCCATAGTTAAAAAGAGGAAATTATAGAACATAAAAACCAAAACTCAAACAAACAGTTTAAATGAAACCCTAACTCAAATAACCCAACACCAACTTAAAGAAGAAAGAAACAAAGGCAAAAGCACAATAAGCATAATGGCCCTAGCGGCTAAGGATAACGAAGTACATTTTATGCATTGTGCTATTGAAATGGACTTAAAATAACAAAAAGAATTTGAAGGCATTTTCAAAATACTATTGATTATGGCAAGAAGTTAGAGATTGATTGACAAAATTTATTCACAAAGTCACTTTCAACTAGCAAATTCGAGTTTTTAAGGAAGAAAGTTGAAGTTTAGGGTCTTTAAAACAAGGAAGAGTTGTTTGACACTTGCTTTAAAAACATATTATTGCTTTAAGAAATGAACTTGTGTTGTCTTTTGTTCTACTGCTTTGATTCTACTTGTTGTCATTGCCATAACCCCCTTTTTTTAACGCATGCTATACCTTTAACAATATTAACAATCTTGAAGTTCTGCTTTTGTTTGTACAATTGATGACAATTTTACTATCAACATACGTGTTTTCAAGTATTACAGTGATTAAAGACATTAAAAAAATAGATTTGTATTGATAATGATCTAAAAAGTGTTTATAATATCTCTAAAATGAATCATACGGAATTACAAATTCGCAGCAACTTCATTTCTATTACAATCATCTTCATCCCTTTAATATTAGCTTAAAATAAAAAATTAAAACAAAGGATTTGAAGTATGCTTGAAGTAAATGAAGTTTTGTAACTTACATGTTTTCTTTTTACAGCTTAACATAAACATAATTGTCATAGTAAAGCATTTTAACATTTTTTATGACTGATTTCATTTGCTAATAACACCATTTATTGAATATTCAATTTGAATTTCACTATATTAATGCTTGTTACTAGTTTTAAGGAGAGAATAAGCTATTTTGAAGAAGTTAAGTTATGCAGTAGTGATTTATTAGACAACAATTACTTATGCGTTCATCTAATATCCCTTTACATATATATTTCTATATATACTGCTATGTACTACTATATATGCCCCTTTACTTATGCTTGAGACTATGTACTGCTATATACGTCCTATATTTATTTCTTTTCAACCTTAAGTCTTTATTCTCTGTTTTCATATCTAATAACCAACAATAATTTGTCAATGCTCCAATAAGTTTGTCAAGGATGAAATTCTATTAAGACCAGTAATAATCTTCTCTCTGAAGATGATTAACAAATTTTTCTATCTTCAACATCATGAAGAATACATATAGATGTGTTGATGCAGGGAACCAATCTCTCCAACTACAGTCATACCATATATAGCCTACTGAGAGAAATAAAAATTTTATTAATGGCTAAATTCATTCACAACCAATTTTAACTACCAGTGGTTTCCTCTTCTAGTTTTTGTTTTAATAGAAATCTATCTGGGAACAAACTCTTCTAGTCAGTGTCATAACTCAGATAACGTAAACACCCTACAATCTTTGTTAATACTATACAGATAACACGTCTTTAACATGATTCATATCACCTAGATAACTCAGACACCCTTCAATCATATCAATTGGCAATTAACTCGTCCCAAGCAGTTCAAATGATTTTTCACTCCAATTTCAAACAAGTTGATGCAAACACATTTAAACAAGTTGACCTAATTGCTTGACTACCACAAAAGGGAACAGGCAAGCTGTTACAACCCTTTATCAAACAGAAATACTAGCACAGATACAGGGAAGAGACGAAATAAATAAATTCCAAAAGAAAAATCTTGGCCAAGTTGATTTGAAGAGACGAGAAGGTCAAATAAGCGTCACAAAAACTATTTGGCTGATGAGGTAAGCCAAACGACCACATTGATAACCAAAAAAAAAAAAGGGCGGTGAAGTCAGGTTTACAAGAAACATACCTAATTCGTGCAACTGACAGAGAAATGTTGGAGAAAAAACCAGACCATGAAGAGCAAAAGAGATGAGAGCGTGAAGACGAGAGCAAGGAGGACAAGAACGAGGGAAACGAGAGCGTGAAGTGTGTAGACGATAGCGAGAGTTACACAGATATTTCAATCCTCAACGTCATAATGTTTATTCCGACATACCTAGAATAAGTAAAGACAAGGGTATGTCTTCTTTAGCTATTTCCCAAGGTCCGGGAATATTTAAACTCGGGAATAACTATTTTAACTCTCTTTTTCTAACCAAACACAAGAATAGGTAATTGTACGGAATATAATACTTATTCCATTGAACTAAACATGTTGTAAGTAGTTTTGATTTATTTCCTAAAGCAATATTATTTTTATTTTAATTTATTTGAAATTTACAAATTAATTGAAGTCATTTAAAAAATTAAAATAAAATAAATTCATTTTAGAAAAAGTTAAATCTAATGTTTTAAAAATCTTACCAAAAGTTAAATCAGTAACATAAGAGGTTTAAAGTGTAAAAGGTTCAATCAGTAAAATTAAATAATTTAAAATATAATTGAAAAAAAATGTTTCCCTACCTATTAAAGAATTTGAAGTTTAATTAAAAAAAATTTAAAACAAGTTCAAAATTTGATCCAGCTTTAGAAATTTTGTTTTGTTTTAAATAACGTTATTTTCAATAAGTTAGGTCAAAATTATAAAATTTAAAATTGAATTCAATCTTAAATTCAAATCTTACTTTTTAAAATTTGGTTTGAATCTTAATTAAAACGAACTTATTTGCCTTATCTAATTAGATGTGTAAATTTATTGTGTAAGAATTGGACTAACTTTTTATTTGAATTTGAATTGTTAATTTGTTAAGTAAGTAATTTAAAATAAATTATTGATAGATTACCATTTATTATAAAGCATTTATAGTGAGATTTTTTGTTGATATTGCAAATACCGTTCAATAAGAATTTAATGTTATTTTGATTATTAAAAAATACTTGCAAGTAGTTTCTTTACTAGTTAGAGGTAAAATTGCATACTACACTGCTACTGGATACAAACTCTGTTAATGTTAATGTTATTATTGTTATTGTTATTATTAATTGTTAAAAAATACAATTAAGTTTTTCTATAATATACATTTCTCAAATATTCATCCTACTTTAAAGACTAAAAGTAAATGGACTTAATACAATAATGGTTTAATTAAAAAAAACCTTAAATTTACTAGGATTAGAAATCTTGGAATAATGATAAAATTCACTTAATTTATATGAATAATTGAGATAAGAATGAATAATTTGAATAAATAAACATGTTATATATTTATACTGGGCTTCTTTTTTAAACCAAAACTCATTTTGGCTCATTTTATGCTCCAACTTTCTTTTATTGAATATTGTTAACATATTTATATAAATCTCACATAAATATATAAAGATTTAATAAAATATAATAAGGTCATCCTAACTATAGAGAATTTGTTTCGGACAGTTGGACAATCATGATTTAATAAAATATAATAAGATCATTGTAACTATAGAGAATTTGTTTCGGACTGTTGGACAATCATGCAAGCTAATCATCCAAATTTTATCCGATATAAAATGTGTTACTTACTATTAAAACTACTATTTAATTCATAGTATTGATTTAATTCAAGTAGATTCGATTCGAATTTGAGTTGGTCCCAACATCAATATTTATATATTGCTTGGTGCTTATCAAATGCCATCAACTGCATCGATATGGACGAAAAATTGAAAGAAGGCGTGTCCAACTTGTAGTTACAACTCCATGAAATTGAAACGAAGCAGAAGAACTAAAATAAGCTCTGTGAAGAAACGAAACTGAGAAGAAGAGGTTCTGAACAACATGGAACACAGAAAAGGACGAAGGTTGGTGCTTTTCCCTTTACCATTTCAAGGCCACATAAACCCAATGCTTCAACTTGCGAACATACTTCACTCCAACGGCTTCTCTATCACTGTGATTCATACCACGTTTAACTCTCCAGACTCTTCACAGTACCCGTACCTCACGTTCGGTCCCATCAACGAGGACTTATCTGAATCTGAAGCGTCCATCTCGGACGTAGTGTCTCTAATTGTACATCTTAACATCAGATGCTCCGACCCTTTTCGTGATTGCTTGTCTGGGTTGCTGTCGGATGCTTCCGAGGAGGAGCCTGTCGCTTGCTTGATCTCAGATGCGGAATTTTACTTCACGCAAGGTGTTGCGAATGGCCTTGGGCTTCCTAGGTTCGTTTTGAGGACTGGTGGTGCTTGTTCTTTTGTTGTTTATGCTGCTTATCCATTTCTAAAGGATAAAGGGTACCTCCCGGTTCAAGGTATGCGTTTTTCTTTTTCTTCGGTTCTTATCAATCTGTGGATGGCCTCGTCGTGTTGCACGATTCTTTCTTCTTCCTTAGTGAAAAGTAAGAACTTTTCCAGGTCGATTCTTTCCATTTTGGGACGCTAATTTATTCAGAGGCAAACTTCTTGTTTTTCTGTTGCATTAGTAGATCCCAGTTTCCAACATAAACAAAAGTAAATGGAAAACTCGTACTTCTTGACTTGAAAGTTGGAATCTTTGATTTGTTAAGCTGGATGTGTTGCTTTTGCAGAGTCGAAGTTGGAAGAACCAGTGGGGGAATTCCCACCACTGAAAGTGAAGGACCTCCCAGTTGTTGATACTAAGAAACCTGAGAACTTCTACCAACTAGTTGACAGGATGGTCAATGAAACAAAGGCATCATCAGGAATCATATGGAATACATTTCAGGAACTTGAGGAATCTGCATTAGCGAAACTTGGAATGGAATTAACTACCCGAATGTATCCTATCGGTCCATTCCATAACTACTGTCCAGCCTCTTCAAGCAGTTTGTTCGAACTGGACCGAAGTTCCATTGCTTGGCTTAACAAGCAGGAACCGAGATCAGTAGTATACGTTAGCTTTGGAAGTATAGCTGCGATAAGTGAAGCCGATTTCTTAGAAATTGCCTGGGGACTGGCCAACAGTAAGCACCCTTTCTTGTAGGTAGTTCGTCCTGGATTATTCCACGGTAACAAATGGCTCGAAAAGATCCCCGATCGGTTCCTGGAGGATTTGAACGGGAGAGGACACATTGTCAAATGGGCTCCTCAATTAGAAGTGCTAGCTCATCTTGCTGTTGCTGTATTTTGGACTCATAATGGCTGGAATTCTACATTGGAGAGCATCTGTGAAGGGGTCCCGATGATGTGTACGCCTTGTTTGGGAGACTAGAAAGTGAATGCTATTATGTACGTGATGTTTGGAGGGTTGGAGGGCAAGTAGAGAATGGGTTGGAGAGGGAAAAGATTGGAAGGAGCATTAGAAGATTAATGGTTGAGAAAGAAGGTGATGGGATAAGAAATAGAATCCTGTGTCTGAAGGAGAAGGCAAGTCTGTGTCTCGGCAACTCTGGTTCTTCTTTCCAATGCATAAATCAGTTAGTGATATTTTATCAGTAGAATCCATTCTTTTTGAAAAATCTGAAGGGGGTTAATTGTTTCGTAAACTTATTTGGCACCAACAAAATAAAAACAAGCAAACCAAAATAATAAAAACACTAGAAATTTCGGCACACTTTGCCTACTTTTGCGGGGCCCTCACCCAGCTTAATCATTTTCACGAAAGTACAATAGATTTACCCAAGGCTTTACTGAGCCGACACCACTCAACCCTTAGCACTATCTCTCAACCTCACTTCCTGTGAAAGAATTCACACCCAATAGTACGACCGCCTCGTACTAACCTCAACAGAGGATTTTCTCAAAAATATTTGATAATAAAGATAAGAAATAAACAACTCAAGTTCAATCAACTAAGAACAAAATAATAATACACTTGAGAAAAAGAAGACAACTTCCCGAAAGGTTAAGCTCCACTGAAATAGATCTGGAAGTTGTCGCAACAACAATGAAAGTAGCGCACAAGAGTTGTCCAGGAGCAAGGTGACTCACGCAAATCCAACTTACGCCCACATGTACGTCCAACCCAAAACACATACATCACCTCAGCTGCATATATTTTCGTATATCATTAACGCCCCCTGCTCCATTGATATATCTCACACATAGAATTCACTTCAGCTATTTCATGGAGACATGCACAATCGCTGCCTTGTTTATTCAATGAACAACTAATGCTCACCACACGTGTTACCCACTCACGCAAGATTCAGCATATATCTAATTCCCTTGGCTCAAAAAACAACGTACACACATCACACATATGCCCAATGGTATTCAGTTGCCGTAACCCCTTCTAGGATTTTTTTTAAACTTGCGTAATCACCAAGAATTTTTCCAAAACAAGGAGATATGCACATATATGGATAGACTTCAAAGATTCCACCAAAAATAATAGACTTTTATCCAAACAAGGAGATATGCATACCTATTGGATAGACTTCAAGATTCCACCAAAATATCTTCTCAATTTCTATCATAAATGCAATCTTATATGTCCAATTTAAAATGCCAAAATTAAATAAGGAATATATAAAATATATTCTAACAATGCTATTATGTGTAGTTCTAGTTTTAGGAATGTGATCACTTCATGAATAAATGGGATAGTGTTGGAGCTAAAATAGGAGTCTGTTAGTCATGGAAACGTGTGGTTTTTTTTTCATGTTTTTCTTATTGATGTAATTGCATATATTTGGCTTTGATTTGCTGAATAAATTGTAAGTTCAAGTTTCAACATCAACTCCTTCAATTCACCAATGGGATCATCAAACAAGGAATCGCCAAACCTCTATTCCAATGCTAAGAGATACTCACCCTAATTGATGGTTTGCATGGTTAACCAGTTTTTTAGATATAACTGATGCCAGGATAACTACTCTCCAATCAAACGCATGGTAGTAATTCCAACCTTTAATTCTGCAGGAGTTTGTCCAAGATGAAAAAAATTTCACTCTGAAGGATCCAACTTCGTAATCCTTCTCTATCAAATATAAGGAACTCAATTTTACTGAATCTTGTAATTACGATATACCCACTATTCACTTGAAATTTATTACAATGCATTTCTGGTAGCCTCCTATCTTCCCCATGGTTATGTTGTTTTTGAGTTTTATTAGTTGCCGTGACCCTTTATTGTGGGTTTCAGATGTGCAAAATGGAACATATGTTTTCGCCTTAGATCATGAAAAGCTTATAAATGGTTTATTCAATTATTCTTGCTGTTTTGCGTTGTCCAAGTCCGAATCAAACTAATGGATCTATGATTATATGGTTGAAATTCTAAAGGACCTCCTTCCTGTGAAATAATTGCCTGTTCTCCATGTTCTTCTTCCAATTTCCAGTACTCAAGGTACTCCTCAATCTCTAGGAAAATCTTACAACTCCTTCAAAACTTATGGATTCGAACTATAAAGACTAACAATAATGACAAGGAGTTGATGCGAATTCACAAGACTTGATACGATGTGTATGATGACATTTAGAAGATCTTATCTAGCTGGAGGGCTACTCTTGGTTGGAGATGTAGAGTTCGACTTCTCGCCCATTGAGTGGTTGAACCGGTCTGGCATTTCTTTCTGCATGCTGCATATTAACTAGAAAGGTTACTTGTGTTCCAAGTGACACTAACATTAGTAAAATGATTCATGATTTTATACAAATTGAAGTATGTATACTAACATCATGAACAGCCTCCCGGAGTGCTGTAACTTCTTGTTTTGAGACGGTCCGTATCTGCTTGCATTTGAAAGAATTCAAGGTAAGCAAATTTCTTGTTATGCACAAGAACTTTAAAGGTAAGAATGAAAAGATTAGGCGTCTTGAGGAGGGAGCGTGAGCTTTACCTTTCTGCTTATGGTCCAAATAACACCTTCAGTGCAGGGAGGAACAGTGAGAGAACCCATGTATCTATAATATTTCTTCCCACCAACCTTTATCTCCTTGGGATCAACTATTCCCTTTGATATCTTTAACTTTTGGTCAGTCATGGACTTTATATCACCCAACAACTGAGAAGATGAACACCATTCACTAATTTAAAAGCCATTTTGGGAAGTACTTCAATTAGGAGTCAAAGTAGCAGATACGAGTCGATAATGATTAATCCCATTAAGTCTCACCAGTGTCCATCAAATTAACAATGTTGAGAGATATTAAAGATTCAAGGAATTTGTACCTTGGAAAGAAATGCATCAGGCCGGTGACCAATCTTGTACATGACTCCCACAACAGCAATCTTGTTCTTCACGTTGGGGTCAGGGCTTTCGTGCACCATGTGGAGTTCCATGTCATACCTTATGTAAGGAAACAATTTGATTAGGTAGGTTGCTGTTTAAGTTTTTGAATACGAATAGAGAAACCGGGATACAGACCTTCTGCCATAGATGGTATGCTCTGAAGGTGAGTGCCAGTGGCATTGTTGGAGAAAGTACTCAGTTCCATTAATTGTTATTGACCCTGCGTTGTGTCCTTCCCATTGAAGCTGCAACCGATATTAAAGAGTCAGAATTGGACCTAAAAGATTAGCAACACTTCAGATATTCTATAACACAATTTCAACTAATAAAGTATTTAAAGAACAGAATAATTACACATTTTAAGCTTAGATTTAACAATTTCCATTTCCATGTTTGCAGTGTTGAGAACGCGGTTTTCCAAATTGTACGTATTATGTAGGATAAAAGATGTTTTTTTCCCCTCAAAATGTTAAGTTCTGTTCACTAGGTCGTCTAGAACATAATTTAGATGATGAGATGGTATTGATTTCTGAATCCCTCTACTGTTTAGGAATTTCTGTACGTGCTAACTTAAACTAAAGATTTGTTAACAGATAGCCACAGTTGAACGTATAAAAGTAGAGTAACAAAGGACTTTTGACTTCCTTACCGAAATGTCATGCCCTCGATTCTTGACAGTTGCATTACTGGGCTTGTAATTCCTGTTTAGTTTAGCTGGTTTCTTGATAACCTTCACTCTTTGGCTCGACATGTCAATGGGAGACTGCAGATTTCCAGCCTCACATGCCGCCCATTCTTTGTTAAGCTTTCCCCAGTGTCTCGGTCCCTTCTCGCTTCCTTCAATGTAATCAAACTCCTTCTCATCCTCTGCATCATAGAAATGTTTACACATTATACAATAGGTTTTCGAAGTTTCTTTAAAATCGAATGAGCAGTAGCAGAAATTTCAACGATTAATCATATGATGTCCTTTTAGCTTACCAACTTCCCCAGCTATGGCTGATGTTGAAGTGTGTGACAAGAGAAGTAGCAACATTACTAGAGTGCTAGAAAAGAATGAACATGTACTTTGTTGCTTCATGTTCGTGTCTGAACAAGGGACTTCGAGAAAGGAAGAGCAGGAAACAATAGGTAGAATATTGGATGACGAGAGATCTATTGTGTGCGAGTGGTAAATCTGTGTGCTTGCACATTTATAAAGTGGCACGCAAGGCTTGAGAAAGACTGGCACAAGAAATAACAAGTCACATGCTTGGAAGCATCTTTCTACCATTTCCTTGTTTTCTATTTGGTGCAGGCTTCCTACAAGTTTCTTATTTAATTTGGCAAATCCACATATGAACCCAAGAAAGGACACAACCAGTGCTTGCTAAGAAACAGAAGATAATGGGCACCGACTACCCAGTTCATAGCTTTTTTATTATTTTATTCCAGAAAGAACACATAGGGAAACGCATATGTCTCACCTAAAAGTTTGACTGTTTGGCGATGATCTGACGGGATTTTTTCTTGTCCTAATATTCAATTCATGAATACAATATTGTTGGAGTTTTCTTCAACAAATTTAGAGTTTGCCAACAAGAGTAGTTAATCGAAAGAACTTGAAGATAAGTGTATTTGCTTATGAATTATTCCATTTATTCTGTCTTTTCTTGGTAATCGACAAAAGGAATAGGTGTCCAACTTTTTGTTTCATCGTAGTCTTGGTTTATTTGCAGGAATTATGATGAGAAGGTGCACTTCAATGGAACATTAAAGTCGTCTTGTAAAATTTTCATTAGACTTAGCTCTGTTTTCAGTTTCGACAACAAGAAACAAAGAATTCTCAGTCAAGGGCATCAGTAGACAGAACCTTGATTTTTTATAATCAAGTAAAGTACGAGAAGAAACACGTTTAGAAGAATCTAGACTCAAGCCACGAACCGTGGGAGAAAACAACATGAATTTGGAAGTGAGCTGTCGTTATATGTGGTACAGATGTCAGATTTCTTAAACGTACAGCTGTTATGTCTTAGATTCAGCTTTAGACAAAATACCAACTCAAGTTTGGTAAATAACGTGCAGCGTTTTGAGATTTTTAGCTTCTGCAATGAAGGTGGATGCTGTCATGGCAGATTTATGAGATTTGACACTCAACTTTATATGAAATCTTGTGTAACTTTCTTATATATGAATTGACACTCACCTATATATCACATAAATTACAAATTCACTGATGATGGATCTGATATTAATTATGCTAACCAAGAAAAAACTAAACATAACATGCCGAGATCAAGAACTGGATTAATATCGTCATGGCTTCCCAATTAATGGCCGCTAATGTGAGCTTATATTATTGTTTTCGTCTCTATCAGATTTGTTGGAAGGATTGAGGATATATCTCTTGCTATAAGCACATCAGTAAAGTGAATCTGGTTGGCCCTCCATCATGATAAGGTGGTTCTTTCTCATTCGGAGATGAAACAAAGTGCAGCATTATGTTTTTGTCACTGAGAAATATCATTAACAGTGCACACACTGGCAACACCAACTCAATTATGCTATTATTCACATTAATGGAAAGTCCACAATCAGATTTTAATAACCTTTACGCCCACTCTGCTCCTTTCTATAAGTAGCTAGCCAGGCTTCTGCATCCCTTTTGTAAGGATCAGGGTCAGGATCAGGTTCACGCACTCACTCTCACTCAAAATCATGAAGCTAACATCCTTCTTGTTGGTGCTTGTGCTTCTTGTTATGGTGGATTTTACTTGTGCCACCACTAGGAGGCTGGTATTGGTTGAAGGCAACTCCAACAGTGAATCATCAACGACGGTGCAAAGCAAGGAAAAGGGTAACGCGGGGACAGAAAATAGGGACGGTAATGTTGGCGACCCTGATCTCAATAATCACCATAGCATTCCAAGGCAGTCTTATGGCAATGATCCGACGACGACTCCATAGATGACCAGGTCTCGGAGGTGGAATCCATCTTGTAAGTAGTTAATTTCCTGTCTCAAATAGGAAAGCTTGTGTCAAGTTAATGCGTGGTTAATTCTCCGGTCAAGTTGTGTATAGATAAGTGTAAAGCCTGTAGGCTTGCGTGGGTAAAGCTTGGAAGTCTGTTGGATGTTGAGTGCAGATTATGTGTAGATGTTGGAAGTCTGGCCTGTATTATGGAGTTTATGTGGTGCAACAGCTAATCAAGAATATGCATAGTACAAACGTATGAATGTCTGGTTGAATTATCTTTAATTGTTAGATTCATTATAATTTTGTTCTATTAGATTATAACTAATCGATTTGGTTAGTTATATTATGATGGAATAGGAATTGTAAATATCATAAAAACAAAATTTTATATAAATCCAAATAAGATTTAATAATAATTGATTAAACAATTAGGACAAATTATGAGAAGTTAGAATTTTCTTTTTAAATTTAATGATCTTAATTGTAAATTTATCAATTAAACATCTAATTCTTATATTACTAACTTATCATCTACGCATATAAAGCTTCTTACGGGATGGTCGAGTTGGTGGAGTGGAAAGATATAAAGCTAAAATGTTTACTCAGTACGTGTCCAAAGAGTAGTAACTACGGGTTCCTTTTCATATAAAGTTTTATGTCACATATTATTGGTAAAAATAAAAAAAGACTTTAACATCATTTAAATATTAATATAATGACAAATATCAAATGTTTAATTGATAAAATTTTGAAGCGTTGTTATCATTGAACTTTTTTGCAAAGTTGTGGATTTTCTATACAGCTCATCCTTCTAATAAATCTTTGTGATACATTGAAATCCTTCAATTTAGGTTTTTCTTTTAAAAAAACAATTAAAATTATACGTTCAATTTTTGTTTTTGTTTTTGTTTTTCAAATTTATGAAATTTGCAGAAGTTATGTCAATTAAAATAAAATCTAAATTTAATTACTAATAAAAATTTATTTCCATCATAATTTAATTATTCCATAATAAATAATATAAATTTTCAAAAATATTTTTTTCAAATATTTTCAAATTTTAAATATTCATATCATTTTTATATGAAATTAAAAATAAATTATTTTTATTAAAATATGTATTACATGATAATTATAATGTATTTATTTTTATAATTAATATTTTTAACAATTATCATTCATATATGACTATATTATAATAAAAATTAAAGCAACTCATAAAAATTGCTCATTTGTGATAAGAAGGTGGCAGATTTAAATTACGAAAATATCCTCTTTTTAAAAATAAATAGGTAAGGGTGCATACATTGATGGCTTTTTTTAGATCCCGCAAAACAGAGAGCCTTATGCTTTATGTATGTTAACTTTATATAACTATATTATAATAAAAAATAATGATATTTTTAAATGATTAGTTTAAATATTTATATGTTTAGTAACAAAACATAACTAGGTAGATATTAACAATTAAATAAATTTTTATTTACTTAAAAGAACAAAAACCAATTACGAAACCAAAACTAAATTAAAAAATGTTAAAAAAATCAAAAGAGCCCTTAACTAATGATCTATGCTCCTACTCTAATAAAAAACTTAGAAATCTGCAAAGGAGATTTGTAAATGAAAAGTAGGGACATGCGGGAAAGTGTTCATTGAGCTTCTTATTTTGTGAACCTCCGGTTTCCCTGTTTTCTTCCCTCTTGTGCATGGATAGGAATTTCCGTAATTGAAGACAGTAACTTTCTTGCTCCTCGTTCCGTAATTCAAGCAAATTCAAAGTAGTTTAAGGCACTGCACACTCCAAAAAGGAAAAAGGAAACAAAGGGTACTCTCGAGGCTAGCTTTTGGTCACAAACTTGACTTTCACATCTCAGGATGGACCAATCTGCCATTACAAAAATTGAGAAAAATAGTCCTCTTTCGGATTTTATATTGTGACCAAAAGGGAGATTAGAAGCTAATTAATATAAAAGTGTATAGTGATCAATATAAACTGGGGCCTAATAAGGTGCCAAAGTTGTATATTACCACGAACATGAAAGGTAAAATCATTTATGATGTCTCCAATACTACTATCTTCCCCTAAACAAGTAAACTAAAGCCTAAGTGCCCCAATTTGATTCCTTATTATGCTTCTGATTTGATACTCAAACCACTCATTTATTTGTAAGTTAAATAAATGAGTGGACATACTCATTATCCATATTGGACAATGTTATTTTGTATATTTATTCTATAATAGATATATGAAATATCACTAGGTATTTGAAATTATGTATATATATATATGACATTACTTACACTTAAGTAAAATATAAAATAGAAAAGATACGTTAAATTAATTTTGATTAAACTTTACTGGTTTTCAATAAAGATTGTAAAGAAATTGTAAAGAGCTGACTGAAGCTATAGAGAGACAAAGGAATCATATACAACCTTGACCATAATCCAGTGCAGTTTGGATTCCGAGTTACATTGCCAGAGAAATTAGGATTGTGCTTGATTATTGGCAGGGGAGAAATCCCGAGTTTATGCGGCGCTTCGAAGAGAGAGAAGAAGTTTAGTTGAGCAAATCAGTGTTTTGAAAATCGGATTGATTATTGAATTGGAGGTTTTACTGATCATCGGTTCGACCGGTTTAACCACCGGTCGAATCAGTATAATGTCATAATTATGCAATAATTATATTTAATTATATATAATATTAATAATATTTAAAAAAATACCACAAAAATAAAAAATTGTTAAACCAGTGGTCGGATCGGACCGATCCTACCGATCAATTGATCGATTTTCACCGATTCAAACTGGTTCAATTAAAGACTAGTTTTTTAGAATTAATCGGACCGAATAACTGACCAGTCACCAATTAAATCGATCAAATCAACCGGTCCGATCCGAGTTTTAAAACTACTGAGCTAACAGACGAAAGTAGTCAATTATGACATATCGGTGGCGTAAAAATGTTGAAAACAAAATGTTTGCTGTTAGCTAGGGCTATGAAACCCTACCCCACCCACATGAGATGGTCCTATAATAGTCAAACAAATGGGGCCAACCAAATGATAAAGAGTCAAAAGCTTCTCTTCAGATAGGAGGAAGTCTCCGTGCCTAGGGATCCCTATAATTCCTATATCCTATAGGCTAAATAATGTCAGGGGCCGAATGTATGTCCATTTTCATCACTTCTAAAGCTCTCAAGTCTCAACCTTACCACGAATGCATGTTCTTATTGGTTAGAATTTTGAATTACAATGTGGTTGTGCCATGCATATGATCACCAATTACTCGTGATCTGAAAGGGCTTTTTTGCTTCTATTCAAAAGATGTAATAATACTAATTAAGTTTTACCATATAATCATGATATATTAAGACTAAAACAAAAACTATCATGTTTGATGTCATAATTAAGGAGTTTTATAAATGATAAACAAGTTAGGTTAGTCCTTAAGAAATTTGTTAATTGAAAATCAACCACTTTTTTTAATTAACAGGAATATATATAAAATCTTTCTCCTTTCGACCTTCTGTAGTGATACACATGATAGATAAGGATAGGTTTGGTGCTTCATCTTCATCTATTTTTAGCAATGAGAGGAAGTAGAGGTATTCAGTTCTTAAAGAGCTCCTAATCAATTTAGTGAATCAATTCCTCATACATAAACCGAATAAATGGCTTCACTTCACCTTTTTCCTAGTCTTTGCCACACATAACTTGTGAACTTAGTTACGTTGGATATTGGATTTTAGTTTACTTATACTATCATGGAAAATTACGAGATATGTTATCTCTACCTGGAATTTTCAATTATCGTTTTAAGTAGATCAGTCTACAATGAGTGATGAGTCTATAACTCTGACTTAAAGAGAAAAAGTGCACTTAGTACAGCCTATAGTGTAAAAGTGTTAAAGAGACAATATTTAAAGTTTGATTCTTTATGCAAATTAAAATCACTAAATTTAAACAATGAATTATTCAACAACTTAACAAAAATTATTGCGCGTGGCATGCACGCAAACAATGAAGCATCATGAAACTTTTCTTCAATGTTCAAGGCCAAATTCTCGTATGTTTGGTAAAAAATATGACTCCAATATAAAATTTAAGAATATAGCAAATATGATGAAAATGTTAGTGTTGTTGGTCCAAAACTTGATTTAATGCCTTTCAGTTAATAACGTTAATGTTTGACTATCACTCTTAAATCTGTACAGATTCTCACTATTATTATCTATTAACATTCCTTTTAATTTTATTATAACGTCACTCCCTCTTTTTTTGTGTGTGTACTAAAGAATACAAACCAAAATTACAAGCTAAAACTAACGCAGCACTCGACGGTACAGCGTGCCCTGCTTGTCATGATGGAGGAGCTCCAGTACGTTCATCGGTGGTTCCCTGAGAGTAAAAAAGTCGGGACTGGTTAAACTTGCAAGCGATGCCAGCCTATCTGCACACTGATTCCCTTCACGATATACATGCTAAAGTGCTACTTCCCACTCACATTGGATAATCTTCTGGATACCTGTCACCAAAAAGTTGTCATCAGATAAAACTGGATGAGAAGAGGACAAGATGTTGATAACCTCTAGGGAGTCAACTTCGACTATGACTTGTCGGTACCCCAGGTTCCAAGCTAGGGTGAGCCCCGAATGTACTTCCCGGAGAACGTCATTCCCTCTTTAGTATATAAGACATGCATCTCTCCTCCCCCCCAAACCACCCATGCATCTTCTCTTCTCCTCATAGCACATGCATATTTGTTCTCTTCTGGCTTCCTCTGTTTTTCTTATGTCTCATACACAGTTCCTACTCTACCCTTTAGGGTGCACTGAAGCTGGTAAAGAAAACGTTAACTCTAGGGTCAAATTTCGTTGTCCTGTTTCACCGTAGAGGGGGTATTTCTGACTTAAGGCAATGAATTACACGACGCATTAACTTTAAATAAGTTGTTTCGATTTAATTTTTATGTTATTTTAGCTAACAATCCAAGTCAAAAATTGTTTTGTTCTGCGTGCTCTTTGTCAAGATATTGTTCTGTTCTTCATGTTCTTTGGTGAAATTTGTTCTATTCTTGCTATAGTCTGTTTATTTCGGTATACGTCGAAATACCATTCTATTCTTGCTGTTGTTTGTTTATTTCAATATCAGTAAGAAAAAAAATTGTTCTGTTCTTCATGCTATTTAATTATTTCTATCTAAGTCATATCTGTTTCTAGATTCGATATGTAGTCTACGAATGAAACCAAAATAGGTTTTGCTCTTACTATTCCCCACATAAATTTTTCCCCTGTTACTGTAGCTTAGAAAATTACACATGACCTAATGAGATTAGACCCTCTAGATGGGAGAAACTTCAAACGATGGTCTTAGAAAATTCTGTTTTACTTTTAGCAATACGAAATTGATTATGTCATGTTTCAAGATATTCCTAGTGACAATACCAACCTTAAGGTAACTAAAGAAAACTGTACCGTTAGGAAAGTGTTGCTCAACCATATGATAAACCCATTATCTCATATCTATTGCAAGTACAAAATTGCCAAAGAAATTTAGAATTTAGGATGCCATAGAAGTTAAATATGAGACTAATGATGCCATTACAAAGAAATATGCAGTTGCTAGGTGGTTAAAGTTTACTATTGTTGATGATAAGCTCATTATGGACCAATTACAAGAGTATGAAAACTTAGTTGTTGAAATCCTTGTTGAGGGTATGAACATGTGTGAGTTATTTCAAGCTAATGCCCTTATTGAGAAACTGCCTACCTTATAGAATGAGTATAAAACTAGTTGAGGAATAAGAAGAAACAAATGAAGCTATAGGAGTTGATAGGGCATATAAAGATTGAGAATGTCAACTGTATACAGGACAAGGTCAAATCACTCACCCCTGCCCCTACTGTTAAGGCTAACGTTATTAAACACAAAAATGCAGGTAACTCCGATAAGAATGGTGGACACAACAGGTTTTTCAATAATAACAAGCATGGTCAGTTCAAACGCAAAAGGATTGATGGTGATTGTTGGTGGTGCTATAAGCCGTAGAATGAGTATAAAACTAGTTGATGAATAAGAAGAAACAAATGAAGCTACAGGAGTTGATAGGGCATATAAAGATTGAGAATGTCAACCGTATATAAGACAGGGCCAAATCACTCACCCCTTCCCCTACTGCTAAGGCTAACGTTATTAAACACAAAAATGCAGGTAACTCCTATAAGAATGGTGGACACAACAGGTTCTTCAATAACAACAAGCATGGTCAGTTCAATCGCAAAATGATTGATGGTGATTGTTGGTGGTGCCATAAGCTAGGCCATTCTGTTGCTTTTTGCCAAGCTAGAATCAACTATGAGAAGAAGGGCCAAGGATAGAAAGCATGACAGTTTGGGAAAGGAAAACAAAGGTGGTACTAACAAGGTAACCGGAAGAATTTTCGTAAGCTTCAAGCTAATGTGTCCAAAACTACTAGTGGTGATGACAAGGAGGTCATTACTATTATGGTATCCAAAGTCAGCCTTGCTAGAAATTTGGTGGAGTGGATCGTTGACACAGGAGCTACACGTCATATCTGCACCAACAAAGACCTGTTCAAGGAATTGAATGATGCTTCTAATGGTAAGTTCATGTACATAGGCAGTTCCAGCAAATTTCCTATCCAAGGAGTTAAGAATGTCAATCTCAAACTCACCTATAGAAAAGTTTTGGCTTTTGAAAATATTTTTATTTCTTTCTGATGTTCGTAGAAACTTGATTTTTGGTGCATTACTTAACAAAGCTGGTGTTAAACTTACCTTTGATTATGATAAGCTAGTTTTGAATAAGAATGAGAACTTTGTTGGTAAAGGGTTTTGTAATGGGGGCTTATTTGTACTTGATATTGAAATGAATGCATCTACTTCTTCTGCTTATATTGTTGAGTCTTTAGATCTATGACACTCTAGACTTGAGCATATGAATGTGAGGTTAATTAACATGATGAAAAGCTTAAACTTGTTGCCTAACTAGGTTAACAATGAAATCAAAAAATGACAAATTTGTGTTAAGGCTAAACACTCTAAGAAACCTTTTAAGTCAATGACAGACAGAGAGTCACAATTGTTGAACTTGGTGCACACAAATTTGGGTGATTTTAAGAATTGTATAAGTAAAGGAGGCATGAGATATTATATTACTTTTTTGGATGATTGTTCTCGATTTACTAAGGTTTGCTTATTGAAAAATAAAAGTGATGTAGACGAAGTGTTTACGAAATACAAAGCTAAGGTTGAAAATCAATTGGAATGAAAAATTAAGAGATTACGATCTGATAGAGGTGGTGAGTGTAGTACTGATTTTCTTATTGATTATTGTGAAAAATTTGGGATTATTCATAACCTTTAAGCCCTTTATACATATAAACAAAATGGAATAACCGAGAGGAAAAACCAAACACTTAAGGATATAATGAATACAATGTTAATTTTCTCGGGTTTACCTGATTTTATGTGGAGGAAAGCTATTCTTTCAACTTGATATGTTCTAAATAGAGTCCCTTATAAGAAACTAGGTCGAACCCCTTATGAAATTTGGAAAGATTATCCACCTAACTTGAGTTTTTTGAAAGCGTGATGGTGTCTTGTTAAGGTTGCTCTACATGAACATAAGAGGAAGAAAATTGGACCTAAGACTATTGATTCTATTTTTGTGGGATATGCCTCTGATAGTGCTGCCTATATATTTATGGTTAAGGAAGAGAAATCTAACACTTATGGACTAATTGTGGAGTCAAGAGATGTCATGTTCTTTAAGGAAATATTTCCTATGAAAGTGAGTGTGCAAGCTCCTAGAGAATTTGTCCCTAATTTTTCTACCAATAATGACATAAACAAAGAGGAAATTGTTGAACTAAGGAGAAGGAAAATGTTAGAGATATAGATAAAATTGTATAGATCCCTGTAAATTAGGGATATCTTCCATAATTATCCCCTAATTTACAGGGATACACCGTGTGTAATTATCTCTATATAATAGGAGCCTGT